>JAJOOF010012072.1:0-26088 GCA_029582545.1 Solanum lignicaule
ATTCTTGAAGAATCTTGAAGAAGAACTTGATTAGAAGCCTTGAAACCCTAGCTTGAAGGTAAACAATCAAGAAAACCTTTCTTGAGATTCTTGAATTAGTTTCTTGAAATCTCTATGGCCAAGAATTATGCTTTTCATTAGTGAAGATGAAAATCTGATTGTTTTGAGCCTTTTATTAGTCAAGAAATTCGTTTATGGCTTTCTTGGAGTTAAAAAGACAAAAACGACTCTTTTTAATATTTTCCCGTCGGCTAATTCGTAACAGCACTGTATAGGTTACTAAAATAGTCATAACTTTTTACTCAGAAATTGGATTGACGCGAAATTGCTGGCATTGGAAAGTAGATTCAAATACCTTTAATTGGATAGGTTATGGCTCACGTAACTCTTTATATTCTAAGAGATATGGTTATTTGAAGTTGACCCAAGTAGAATCTTACATCAAAACTTAATGAAACTTCAAGAACACTTATCTAGAACTCATCAAGAACTTAAATCCTTAAATTTCAAGAACTAAATTACGCTAAATAAATCATGATTGGCATGTGGATGAAAGAACCCAATACTATGGAAGCTTACATACCTCTTAGGGATTAACCCATGGCGAAAATCCGCAACAAAACGCAAGACTCTCGACGAACGCTTTGATCCTCTCCTCTTTTCTCCTCTTTTCTCTTCTTCTTTTCTCTTCTTGAACTCTCAACTAAAACCCTAGGCATAAACTAGGATTATAAAACTGAACCTAATCAAATTAGACCTCTAAAATATTACTAAAAACGAATCAAATCTGTTTGGATAAGGAAAAGACCAAGATACCCCTTACTATTTCCGGTTTTGACTTTCCTTAACTGGGCAGCCTAACTTCAAAAGGCGCTATCTCACTCACCCAACCTCGAAACTTAGCAAACTCGGTGGCGTTGGAAATATAATTCAAAGATCTTTCCTACGGTATCTGGTAGAACACCTAACTCATCCTGATCTAGGAGTTACGGTCATTTGACGTCGACCCAAAACTCATACTTAGCTTAACTTGCAAAATTTCAGATTTTGCTATATCCAATTTAATTCTTTTTGGAACTCAAGGTGCTACATCTAGTGACCTTAACACTTAAGAAATTTTAATTCCTCGGTAAATTCTCACTCACTACGATGAACGGTTCGAGTGTTAGTTCAAAAAATTTTCTGGGGTGTTACAGGTGGACAAATTAAATCGTTAATTATGCATATGGTTTGCTTGAATTGTTCAATTTTATTAGTCATGAAGTTGCAACCACAACTTCGATATACACTCCTTAGAACGCATAAACACAACTTCGCCTTGTGTATTGCATCCTAAATTTGAGCTTGTTCATCTTGGTTAAATTAAAAGTTATTATTTTATTAAAAGTCTGAAGGTCAAGAAACATAAATTCTACCTTGTCATTTTATTTATGTATCACGCCCCGAAGCTACCACTAGGACGCGGACACGAGACCTAGGATCACGAGTGACCCCAAGCTAACCCTGCTGGCATATCATAAGCATACTTAAAGATTTACTGAAATAGATATATTGTACGAAAGCTAGAAACATATCATAAAATGAAATAATGGGGGATACACATTAATATTTGAATAAAGGAACTATGAGTTTAATGACAACTGAAATATCAAACTCCAAAGCTAAAACTGAATCTAACTATGTCTGAAATAAAGCCTCTAACTGACTAGAGATGTTGGGACATTCCCCCAGCTAAATCTAGCAAAAACTGAAAGTAAAGACTGAAAGAAAAAGAGATAATCATGTCAATTGTCCTCGAAGAATGAGGACTCACCACTGATGTTGCTGGACTGAAGATCGGGAACCGATCTATGTGTGATCTAAAAGTTGAGGACCTGAACCTACATCACGAGAAGATGTAGCGCAGAGTATGCATCAGTACTTGAAAGGTACTGAGCATGCAGGATAGAGTAAAGCTGAATAAACATTTAATTGAACAAAGTGATAAAGCAATGATATAATCTGAACATGATAAATATGCTAAACATACTGAATATGAATTAACTGAATGCAATGACCAAGTTTATAACATGCTGAAACTGAATACTGAACTGTATCTGGTAACTTGGTCAATGCAATAGAATCTGACTATAGGAGCTACTAATAACCGACATAAAACCACATGAGCTAAATGTGGAGTCCGATATATACGCCCTTTCGAGAGGACCCAATATACCCTGCCAGAGGTATAGAGGCATGACTGGCGTGATCACTAAACTGATGCCCATAGAGGGGACTTATAACCTACGGGGGCACGTAGTTCTGGACTTGAGGGTGACTGACTCTAGTCCAACTCAGTATAAAGCTTACTCCCAACTGAATATATGAAATTTGTAACATACTGAAGTAAACTGGATAGCTGAATAATCTGACATGCAAAATCTGAAAATGCAACGTGTATATCTGACAATGAAACATTCGAAAACTAAGGCATGTATATATGTTTATCTATCCTAGCTAATGTAATTCATGAACTAAAAGAACTACATAACTAGGGTTCTGAGGTTATGCAAGAATCTACGCAATATAATACTAAAATCATGATAATCTGATTAGGAACATTACAATAACTAAATCGTAGTAATCTGTTGAAATACTAGAAACCCTATGTCTAGATAATATGGGGGGGAATCTAGAATCTAACTGAATTCTAGGGACCTAATGGGTGAAAGGAACCCACATACCTGGTGACGAAATTCACGGAGAAATCTTTCGATTTCGGGGCTGGAACTGATGAAAACCTTGTTGCGTTTTCCTGAAGGGCTGCTCAACTTTTCTCTCTATTTTGCTCTAAGTTTTGCTTGATTTTGGTGAATGATTGATTAGGGTAAGTTCTAATTTAGTTTCTAGGCTAAAACTGACCAAAACCACGTAGTTTAGGGTTTAGACGACGTAGTTTACGTGTCCAATGCATAGGGTAAAAGACCAAAATGACCCTACTTAGAAATCTTACGCAGCTGACCACGGCCCCTTTGACGGCCCGTTAAAGGGACCACGGACCATGGAGCTGGTCGTGGTCCTTGGTCCAGTAGCTGCTGGTTCTAGGGTGGCCTTTCACGGGCGCCACCACGGCCCGTGAAGGGTCCCATGGTCGTGAGGTGGTCCATGGCCCGTGAAGGGCTCTGTGGTCCACCCCGGCTGGAAGGTGTTGAAGTCCACAGGCAAGTCAACGGACCGTGGACCCTATCACGGTCTATGAACCCTGCCGTGGTTCACTGGTTCAAGTGATTTTCTACTGCATTTTCTAAGTCCGGTTTTTGAGGTGTTACATTATGTTTCCTTATCTAAGATGCAAAATTGCGACCTCATGTAAGACGGTATATTATTTGTGCCCTCGTTAAGGCTTAACACTTATATGAAGCATTTATTCTACTAAGTTGGAACAAATAATTTTGTCCATTTTCTCTCATTTATTTTATTGAATGCACGGGTCTTGAAAAAAAATCATCTCACCTGTAATAAATTTATTAAGTAATTAAGCCCTTGAATTTCTTTCTTGAGCCAAAATTTCTATTGTTGACATATGAGTTCAATAAACTAACAAGCCTAATGCATGATTAACAATAAACAAACTGATTGGCATGACCCTATAAGCCAAAATAAGTAATCAAATCTTATAGTGAACTACTCCCAACTAATCCAAATAAATTAGTTCACTTTAAACTTAAAAGCAAGTAAGAAACACAAGACAAATTATTACAAAAAAATAAAAGCATGACAACTCGGAACTTCCCAATGGATTTATGGATTAAGACCATCAAATTAACCTACACATCACTGCCAAAAACAATATCAAACAAAATTAGGACAAGGAAGAAGAACAACCTCTGTAATCTATGTGATTTTTGACAGCACCATTGATCGGAGTTCGACTGTACACCTCACTAACCCCACTATTTTTGCTTCGATCGGAGAACAATTGGTAGTTAGAAGAATGTCAATTGGTGGTTTGAAATGGTAATGATAATAGAAAACTTGAAATGCAAGAATACATGACTTGTTTTTTACTTTATAAAAGGGGCCGAAATTGTAAATAAGCAAGATAAACTAGTACCCATACTGTCATTAGAATCTATAACCTCAGCTAATGGGTTTAGCTATTCATACTAGAAATGAAAAATACAATATCATATATGTTGCGAAAATATCGTGGATTATTAGCTAGCACACAATCACAAGTAAATAAAATAGAAAAGAAAAATAACACAAGGATTTAACGAGGTTAGGCTAGACTAATCCTCCAGGCAAAAGTGGAGAGAGCTTTTTTCTATGAAAAAAGAAGATGTGTACAGTCCTTTCGAATCTCCAAATACATTCCCTATGTATAGATCTCAAGTAGTCTCAAACTTATAAGGAAAAAGTTATCCTAATCCTTGAAGGATAGTATATTTCTTTTCCAAATCTATAAGGACAAAGAGTCTCCTAAACCAATAGGGATTATGAGTTTTCAGGAAAAAAATTCAAGATATAATCAACAAAATGTAATAACAAACATTCTTAAAGATTAAATAAAGCAGAAGATGCAAACTTGTTGAGTAAAGTTAGCAATTTGAAGAAGATTTCATGTTTTCCAACAAAACTTAGCAATTTCAGCAGGCTAGATCAAATAATGGTTTAACATTTGAATGTAAATAAACTAGACTTTAGTCTCAACGCCAAACAAACTTCCAGATCTATCAATACAAACTAAAATATTATTCGATGTTTGGTCTACATATAAAAGAATTGAAGGTCATAAAAGTCATATCAAATAACACCATATTATTTCTTGTTGGGATGGGAACCTTCTCCTTCATGGACAACGTGAACTTGTAAGTAAGGGCCCTTGTTGTGTTTTTCTCTCACAAATTCACAAATACACGTATCATTTTTCTCCAGAAGGTCCTGCTTACACAAACTGCGCCACCTGCCAATCAGCCATATTCTACCGTCCTGCCAAATCTTGAGTTATGCCTCAAATTCTCTGCCAACAGAGTCATGAATGGTCATGCTTGAAGGGAATTCAAGTTGGTAATCTCTCACCACATCATTCGAAACGTAATACAATTAGGAAAAAAGACATTGTTAAATGAGAATATTATAAGGTTGAACTATAAAACAATCCACTAAATAGTTGTAGGTTAATAATTACCCAGTTATTTCTCCTATCTGGACGTATTTTTATTACAAAGTAAGAATTTTTTGGCTTAGTTGCACGTTCTCTTCTAAATCTATCTATTGAAAATTGGTCATGGGGATCATTCACCCTGCCAACAGTTGCACTTTTGAATTTAACTGAATCAAGAAAAAAGTTATCTGGTCAAGTTCACAAACATAAATAACATGGATACTCAGAGTTACTCTATATATTTTATTTTACAATGTCGTATTTTATTGAACATGGTCTTTAAGAAAGAAATCAGACTTTTGAAACATATCAAAAGTATTAGAAAATGATATTTAACTTGATTATTTTTTGTTTTTTCAAAATCTAAGAAAAAGTTCCCTTAGAAGGCTCGTTTTTTCAGCGGACCAAACAACTAAACCATTTTAAAAACATTTAACACTTGTATCCTTAGATATATGATGACACTAATATGAATACAATGTATTGTCTAAATATTCATAGATGTCATTTTTGTAGTAACATACTAACACGAAAGGAATTGAATTGCATATAAAATGAAATAGAATGGTAGTGTAAAATCTCGCAATTGAAATACTAGGAAGAAGTAAAGAATTGAAAATAGTCATTTTTGGAAAGAATATAAAAATCTGGAAAATTTGTTAAGTATGTTAAGTTGAGTTTTTGGTCAAATTCAAATGACCATAACTCCTAGCTCAGAATGAATTAGGTGTGTTTCCAGATATCGTAGGAAAGATCTTAGAATAATCTTTCCAACGCCACCAAGTTTACGCGATTCCGAGTACGTATGAGTGAGATATGACCATTTGATGTTGGGCTGTTCAATTAAGGAAAATCTAAACCGGATTTTGGAAGGGTATTTTAGTCTTTTCCTTTCCCAATTATTTTAGTCCATTTTTAGGAGTTTAATTGGGGTCAAATCAGAAGTTGGTCAGTTTAGAAAATTGGAAATTTACGCTAGGGCATGGAGAAAGGAGAAAAGAGGAGAAAGAAGGAGAAAAGGCCAGATTCGTCAAGAACGTTCAAGTTTGATTGTGGATTTCACCAAGGAATCAATCCTACGAAGTATGTGAGATCACATAGTGTTGGGTTAGTTTACCCACGCGCCAATCATGATTTATTTCAGCGAATTTATGTTCTTGAAGGTTTAGAAATTGAGTTCTTGATGCGTTTTGTTTTAGTTCTATTGAGTTCTTGATTCGTTGAAATTGTTGAGGAGTTGTTGATCCTAATTCATGAAATTAGATGTCGTTTTGGGTAGATTCTTGCATATTTTGGTTATGTAGTCAAATCTAAGTGTTTGGGGAAAGACCCAATTGAGTTTAGAGGGTTTAGAGTTGAAAAACGGAGGAATTTCGTCAAAATATTGGGAATGGGGGTGGGGCGTCGCGCTAGCCAGCGCGCCCCAAAGAGTCCTCTGAAGTTTTGACCCTGGGGCGCCGCGCCAGTTAGTGCGCCCCAACTTCAGCTCTAAAGTTTTAGGTCTGGCGCCAGGGACTCCAGGTCCTCTACTTCTTTCCCATTCTTTCCGTACTAGTTCCCTTGATACGTACCTATGTTTCCTAGTCGAATCCTACACTCAAAGGTACGTTTAAACAACATGAAATCATCTATAACATGAGATCATGAGCCTTGAATCCATAATCCAATTCAAGGAAAGTTAAGATCAAAGTGAAGAGAAGTAAGAGTCAAGTCAAGAAAAATTCTTAGAGTTTACCAAAAGTCGTTTCCAACTGTTTGAATTTTGTTTTAAGACTTAAAGTTCAAGTTGAGTAAAGAGTAAGGAGTAAGATTGAAGTTCATTTCTTCGGAAGTATATGGGGACTATGTATTCCCAAAGAGTTTAAAATGTTTTCACATTTAAACAAGTAAGGAAACCTTTATTTCTAAAGAGCCTTTGAGCTAGTTTTCAGAACAAAGTAATCACTTTCACAATTAAGCAAGAGAGGAAACTTTGATTTCCAAGATAGCCTTTGAGCTAAGATTTTGAGCAATTATCTCAAATCACAGAAAGAAGTATGTTTTTAAAACATAAGAGCTAGTATCATATTTGGGAGTAGTATTGAGCACCGATATGGGGGAGAGTTCCGACAACTCCCAGCCCCCATAAAGCATGTAGCCATCATGGGTAGAAAAGGGTCATAGTTTTTAGATGATTCCTTAGTGCCTTTTAGCATAGACTAGTGGGTCCACTTAGTAGTCAGTTTCTATACCCTCGGTAAGGTATATGACGGCCCTGTCAGCGTGAGGCAACATGATGTATCATCAAAATAGCTCTTATGTAATGGTTGTCGGTTAGAAAAACTCCCACAGAAGTATTTGTATTCTTATGTACACAGTTAATTGTATTTTTACATACATTTCTGAGTTATATCTATATCGTTGCATACACACAGAGTATCATTGTATTTCCAAATACACAGAGTTGACATCCATGTTTAAAAAGTATTTTCTTTATTTTGCACTTGTTTTATACTACTTTATATTGAAATGAGTTCAGTTAAGTTGAGTTGAGTTGAGTCAGGTAAGTTCTTCAGTTCCTTTCAAGCTTATGTCTTATTTTAGAATTCCCCTCGCATACTCGTACATTCAATGTACTGATGCCTTTTGGCTTACATCTTCTTATGATACAGACACAGGTAACCAGCTCCTCATTGATCCAGTTGAGCATTCAGAGTAAGTTGGTGAGCCTCCTTGCTTTCCAAAGGACCCCCTTTTATTGTTTTTAGTTGCTTTAGTTCATTAGGATATCGTGGGTCTTGTCCCGACATCCATCACAGTTGTTTTAGAGGCTTCATAGACAGTCACATGTTAGTTCGTCAGTCTTTTTATTTTCATTATCTTATGTTGAGACTTGAGTTTGCCTTATTGGCTAGCTGAATGTTTTCTTAATGACATTCTAAGTTTTATATGAGGTATCTTTGATAAGTTAAGTCTTCCGCTAAGTAAGTAAGTCAGGCCAAGGGTTCGCTTGGGGTCAACAATGGTTCTCGAGTGTCAATCCAACCCAGGGTGTAAGCTCGGGGAGTGACAAAATTGGTATCAGAGCCCAAGGTTCAAGATTTTAGGGAGTTTATGAAGCCGTGTCTGTAGAATCCTAGTTATCGGTGTGAAACGTGCCACATCTATAATTAGGAGGATGGAACATTTAGAAAATTCTTTCACTTCTTTCACACTCATTTCATGCGTTAGAGTTTGATCTCTAAAAAGTTTCTTCTAACTCATGCTTGCGTGTGTCTTTCAGATCATGCCTCCACGAAGAGCTGTCTGAGGTCGTCCGTCAAGAAGGAATGTGGAACCACAGGAACAAAGGGTACCTAATGCACCGGAAGTGCAACCCCAATGAGAGGTCACCAATGCTGAGTTTTGTGAGGCTATCCAGATGTTGAGCCAAGTTGTGACCAACCAAGTTGGGCAACAGAGAGAGAATCGATAGGAAGTGGCTAATAGTTCGAGGATCCGCGAGTTCCTAAGGATGAATCCTCCAAACTTCAAGAGTTCAGGTGTTAATAAGGATCCAGAAAACTTTGTTGAAGAACTTCAAAAGGTTTTTGAAATCATGCATGTTGTTGATACTATGAGGGTGGAACTAGCTGCATACCAGATGAAGGGTGTCACTAGGATATGGTTCGACCAATGGAAGAAGAATCGAGTTGAGGGAGCACCATCTGCGAGTTGGGCTTGTTTCGAGGGGGCCTTCTTGGGGTGTTTCTTCCCCCGAGAACTGAAAGAGGCTAAGGTACGAGAGTTCCTCACACTTAAGCAGGATTCTTTGAGCGTTCATGAGTATAGTCTGAGGTTCACACAACTTTCCTGGTATGCTCCGGAAATGGTTGCTGACATGAGGAGCAGAATGAGTTTATTTGTTGCTGGGTTGTCTCGTCTGTCGAGTAAGGAAGGTAAGGCTGCAATGCTAATAGGTGACATAGATATAGCAAGGTTGATGGTATATGTGTAGCAGGTTGAGGAAGAAAAGCTGAGGGATAGAGAAGAGTTTAAGAATAAGAGAGCTAAGACAGAGAATGAGTCCGGACAGCAGAATAATAATGCCAACCGGTCATCCTTCCAACAGAAATAGACAGGACCTGCTCCATCATCTTCTAGTGCACCTGCACAACAGAACAAAAGTGAGTATACTAGTCAGAATTTCAGAGCCAAACTTATCTATTCTCAGGGTACTATGGCTCAAGGGGGTAGTAAGCCTCCTGCATGTGCTAAGTGTGGTAGAAATCACTCAGGGACATGTCGTGATAGCTCCATTGGTTGCTTTAAGTGTGGCTAGAATGGTCACTTCATGCAAGAGTGTCCAAAGAACAAGCAAGGTAGTGGTAATGGGGGAAATAGAGCCCAGTCTTCTTCAGTTGCTCCACTAGACAGAGCTGCACCTAAAGGGGCTACTTCAAGTACTGGCGGAGGAGCAAACCACCTATATGCTATCACTAGTCGCCAAGAGCAAGAGGATTCACCAGATGTTGTCACTGGTATGATCCAAGTCTTTAACTAGTATGTTTATGCTTTGCTAGACCCAGAAGCGAGTTTATCCTTTGTAACTTCGTATGTTACGATGAATTTTAATGTTCTTCCTGAGTAACTTAGTAAGCCCTTTAGTGTTTCTACACATGTTGGTGAGTCTATTCTAGCAGAGAGAGTCTATCATGATTGTCCCATTTTTATCAATCACAAGAGTACCATGGCTGATTTAGTTGAGTTAGACATGGTAGATTTTGATGTCATTCTTGGTATAGACTGGATTCATACCTGTTATGCCTTAGTTGATTGTAAAACTTGAGTTGTCAGGTTTCAGTTTCCAAATGAGCCAGTCTTAGAGTGGAAAAGTAGTTCAGCAGTGCCTAAGGGTCATTTCATTTCATACCTTAAGGCAAGAAAGTTAGTTTCCAAGGGGTGTGTCTATCACTTGGTCCAAGTTAATGACTCTAGTGTTGAGATACCTCTTATTCAGTTAGTGTTAGTAGTAAAAGAGTTTCCAGAAGTCTTTCTAGATGATCTTCCCGGAGTCCCTCCTGAGAGAGAAATAGACTTCGGTATAGACCTTCTTCCAGATACTCGTCCTATATCTATTCCGCCATATAGAATAGAACCAACAGAGTTGAAAGAGCTTAAAGAACAGTTGAAAGATCTCCTTGATAAGGGATTTATTCGACCAAGTGTCTCACCTTGGGGCGCTCCGATCTTGTTTGTGAGGAAGAAGGATGGTTCCCTTAGGATGTGTATAGATTACTGTCAGTTGAACAAGGTTACCATCAAAAACAAATACCCTCTTCCGAGAATTGATGATCTTTTCGATCAACTTCATAGTGAAACCTATTTCTCTAGGATAGATCTCAAATCTGGCTATCATCAGTTAAGAATAAGGAAATATGATATTCCAAAGATAGCCTTCAGAACCCGTTATGGTCATTATGAGTTTCTAGTCATGTCATTTAGTTTGACCAATGTGCTTGCAGCATTCATGAACCTTATGAATAGAGTATTCAAACCTTATTTAGATATGTTTGTTATCATCTTCATTGATGACATACTTGTAACATCTCCCAAATTGAAATAGTTAGGAAGAAGCTAAAAACTGGTAATAGTCATTTTTGGAAAGAATGAAAAATCTGAAAAATTGTTTTAGGAAAAGTGAGTTTTTGGTCAACTTCAACCGGCCATAACTCCTAGCTCAAGATGAGTTAGGTGTAGATCCAGATATGGTTGGAAAGCTCTTGGAATGATCTTTCCAGCTCTGCCAAGTTTGCACGATTCCGAGTTCGTATGAGTAAGTTATGCCTTTCGAAGTTGGGTTGTTGGATTAAGGAAAATCCAAATCCAGATTTTTGAAGGGTAGTTTGGTCTTTTCCTTACCCTTTTATTTTAATTCATTTTTGGTAATTACTTAGGGGTCTAAACTGAACTTAGTCAGTTTACACTTTTGGAAAAAGAGTTAGGGCTTTGAGAGAAGAGAAAAGAAGAGGAGAAAAGAGGAGAAAGGAGAAGAACGTTCAAGATTCGTCAAGATCGTCGAGTTTGGCTTGTGGATTTCATCGGGGGTCATCCCTACAAGGTATGTGAGATCACATAGCATTGGGTTAATTCACCCACGCGCCAATCATGATTTATTTCAGCGAATTTAAGTTCTTGAAAGCTTAGAAATTGAGTTCTTGAATGGGTTTGTTGAAGTTTCATTAGATTCTTGTTTCATTGAATTCGTTAAGGAGTTGTTTGATCCTAATTTATGATTTTAGGTTCGATTTTGAGTAGAATCTGATGTACTTTTAACATTTAATCGATTCTAAGTGTTGGGTAAAAGAACCCACGGAGTTTAGAGGGTTTAGAGCCGAAAAATGAAGAAGAAATTTTGTCGGACGAAATTCGACAGTAGTGGCGCGTCGCGGATCTGGTTCCCAATTTTGGGAATTTTTGTTTCGTGTCGCGGAGCCGCCACGGAGTCTTCTGCCTCAAAAGTCATTTTCAAAACTAAAAATTAAATATGTCTCCGCATCGCGGATCCACCCTCAGATATTGATTTTTGGTCTTTTTTCTTATGTTTAGCTATCTAAATTCATTCCTAAACATCATGAAATCTTTCCTATTACAAATCATGATCCTTGAATCCATAATTCAATTTAAGGATCAGTTAGGAATCAAGTCAAGAGAAGTCAAGAGTTAAGTTAAGAGAAGTTCATAAAGTTTCTTTTTTTTAAAGTCTTTTACAAATGTTTTAACTTTGTTTTAAGACTTAAGTTGTGAGTTGAGTAAAGAGTAAAGCTTGAAGTTCATTTCTTCAAAAGTATATGGGAACTATGTATTCCCAAAGGGTTTTAAATGTTTTCACATTTAAACAAGAAAGGAAAACTTTGATTTCCAAGATAGCCTTTGGGCTAAGTTTTGATCAATTATCTCAAATCACAGAAAGAAGTATGTTTTAAACATAAAGAGCTAGTATATTTTGGGAGTAGTATTGAGCACCGATATGGGGAAGAGTTCATACAACTATCAGCCCCCATAAACCATGTAGCCATCATGGGTAGAAAAGGGTCATACTTTTTAGATTAATCCTTTTCGCATAGACTATTGGAGCGACTTAGTAATTCAGGTCCTATACCTTGGGCAGGGTATAGGATGCATTGGCAGCGTGAGGGAGATCATTTTATCATCACAATAGCTCTTATGTGATGGTTGTCGGTTAGAGAAACTCCGACAACATTATTTTGTATATTTATATACATCAGATATATTTGTATTTTTCATGTACAAGCAGAGTTCATATTGTATCTTTGCATACATACAAAGTTTTTATTGTATTTCTAAATACACAGAGTTGACATCATGTTTTTAAACAGCTTTTCCTTATATTGCACTTGCTTTTTATTGAAATGAGTTCAGTTATGTTGAGTTGAGTTGAGCCAGGTAAGTTCTTCAGTTCCTTTCAGATTCTTTTCAAGCCTATGATGTGTTTAGCATTCCAACTCGCATACTCGTACATTCAATGTACTGGTGCCAGTTAGCCTGCATCGTATTATGATGCAGACGCAGGTAAATAGGATCGACATCCAACGCATTGTTGATCCAGTGAGCAATTTAGAGTTTGTTGGTGAGCCTCTTTGCATTCTGGAGGATCCCTTTTGTTCACTTTCAGTATTAGATAGTTCATTAGGATGTCGTGGGCCTGTCCCGACATCCATCTCAGTTGTTTTAGAGGCTTCATAGATAGTCAGTCAGATGTTAGTTCATTCATCATCATTTTGTTATTGACTTATGTTCAGATTTGAGTGGCCATTTTGGCTAAGTTAAATGTTTATTTTCAAAACATTATGAGTTCAGTTTGAGACAGTTAAGTTGTTTAGCATTTGAATTCCTTTCTTAATTCTTAGAGTCTTCCGCTGAGTAAGTAAGTCAGGCCAAGGGTTCGCTTGGGGCCAGCAATGGTTCTCGAGTGCCAGCCACGTCCAGGGTGTAGGCTCGGGGAGTGACAAACTTGGTATTAGAGCACAGAGTTCAAGATTCCTAGGGAGTCTATGAAGCTGTGTCTGTAGAGTCCTAGTTATCGGTGTGAAGCGCGCCACATCTATAATTAGGAGGCTACAACATTTAGGAATTCCTTTACTTCTTTCATATTTATTTCGTGTGTTAGAGTTTTTCTCTAAAACGTTTCTTTCTAACTCGTGCTTACGCGTAACCGATTGTGAGTTGGGCTATATTTGAGAATGCTTTCATGGGGCATTTCTTTCCCCGTGAGCTAAGAGAAGCAAAGAGATGGTTGCCGACATGAGAAGCAGGATGAGTATATTTGTTGTTGGGTTGCCTCGTCTGTCAGATAAGGAAAGTAAGGTAGTCATGCTAATAAGTGACATGGACATAGCAGGGTTGATGATCCATGTGCAATAAGTTGAAAAGGACAAGATGAAGGATACATAAGAGTTTAAAAGTAAGAGATCTAAGGCATCAGGGAATGAATCTGGGCAGCAAAAGAGTAATGTGAACCGATCTTCTTTCCAACATAAGCAGAAAGGACCTGCACCATCATATGCTAGTGCACCTGCACCAAGGAACAAATGTGAGTACAATAGTCAGAATTCTCAGAACTTCAGAGCTAGACATGCACATTCGCAAGATAGTAAAGCACAAGGGGGTACTAAGACTCCTGCATGTGCTAAGTGTGGTAGGAGCCACTCAGGGATGTGTCGTGATGACTCCACTGGTTGCTTCAAGTGTGGCCAGAACGGTCATTTTATAAGAGAGTGCCCTAAGAACAGGTAGAGTAATGGTAAATAGGGCAATAAAACCCAGTCTTCTTCAGTTGCTCTACCAGATAGAGTTGCATCTAGACGAGCAACTTCAAGGGCAGCCGGAGAAGGAAAACGTCTTTATGCTATTGCTAGTCGCCGAGAGCAAGAGGATTCGCCAGATGTTGTCATTGGTATGATCCAAGTCTTCAATTTTGATGTTAATCCTGAGCAACTTAGTGAGCCATTCAGTGTTTCTACATCTGTTGGTGATTCTATTCTAGCAGAGAGAGTCTATCGTGATTGTCCCATTTTCGTCAATCACAAGAGTCCCATGGCTAATCTAGTTGACTTAGACATGGTAGATTTTGATGTCATTCTTGGTATGGACTGGCTTCATGCCTGTTATGCCTCAGTTAATTGTAGAACTTGAGTTGTCAAGTTTCAGATTCCAAATAAGCCAGTCTTAGAGTGGAAAAGCAGTTCAGCAGTGCCTAAGGGTCGTTTCATTTCGTACCTTAAGGCAAGGAAGTTAGTTTCTAAGAGGTGTGTCTATCACTTAATCCGAGTTAATGACTCTAGTGTTGAGATACCTCATATTCAGTCAGTTTCAGTAGTAAGAGAGTTTCCAGAAGTCTTTCCTGACGATCTTCCCAGAGTCCCTCCTGAAAGAGAGATATACTTCGGTATAGACCTTCTTCCAGATACTTGTCCTATGTCTATTCCGCCATATAGAATGGCACCAGCAGAGTTGAAAGAGTTATAAGAGCAGTTGAAATTAAGGGAATGTGATATTCCCAAAGACAACATTCAGGACCCGTTAAGGTCATTATGAGTTTCTGGTCATGTCGTTCGGTTTGACTAATGCACCAGCAGCGTTCATGGACCTTATGAATAGAGTCTTCAAACCTTATTTAGATATGTTTGTTATCGTCTTCATTGATGACATACTAATCTATTCAAGGAATGAAGAAGATCATGCTAGACATCTCAGAATAGTTCTTCAGACTTTGAAAGATAGAAAGTTGTATGCCAAGTTCTCTAAGTGTGAGTTTCGGCT
The DNA here is from genome assembly GCA_029582545.1 of Solanum lignicaule. NCBI lineage: Eukaryota > Viridiplantae > Streptophyta > Magnoliopsida > Solanales > Solanaceae > Solanum > Solanum lignicaule. The sequence goes on from JAJOOF010012072.1 coordinate 14,948, forward strand.
TGAGTCTGTGGCATTCTTGGGCAACATAGTTTTCGGTGATGGAATTAGAGTTGACACTCAGAAGATAGAGGCAGTGCAGAACTGGCCTAGACCCATATCTCCAATGGATATTAGGAGTTTCTTGGGGTTGGCTGACTATTATAGAAGGTTCGTCGAAGGGTTCTCGTCAATTTCTTCTCTTTTGACCAAGTCAACTCAGAAGACAGTGAAGTTTCAATGGTCTAAAGCTTGTGAGAAAAGCTTTCACGAATTGAAAAAGAGGTTAACTACTACCCCAATTTTGACCTTACTAGAAGGTACTCAAGGTTTTGTGGTGTATTGTGATGCATCTAGAGTTGGTTTGGGTTGTGTGTTAATGCAGAATGGCAAAGTTATAGCTTATGCCTCCAAAAAATTGAAAGTTCATGAGAAGAACTATCCAACCCATGACTTAGAGTTGGTTGCTGTAGTATTTGCTTTGAAAATATGGCGTCATTATATTTATCGTGTTCATGTGGATGTGTTCACCGATCACCAAAGTCTTCAATTTTTGTTTAGTCAGAAAGAGCTTAGTCTCAAACAGAGGAGGTGGTTAGAATTACTCAAATATTTCGACATGAGTATTCTTTATCACCCAGGTAAGGGTAATGTTGTTGATGATGCCTTGAGCAGGTTATCTATGGGTAGTACCGCCCACTTTGAAGAAGGTAAGAAAGAGTTAGCAAAAAATGTGCATAGACTCGCACGATTAGGAGTTCTATTAATGGATTCCACAGAAGGAGGAATAGTGGTGATGAATGGGGCTGAATCATCATTAGTGTCAAAAGTAAAAGGAAAGCAAGACCAAGATCCCATTTTGCTTGAATTGAAGGCTAATGTTCATAAGTAGAAGGTTATGGTTTTTGAACAAGGGGGAGATGGCGTACTGAGATATCAAGGTAGGTTGTGTGTACCAATGGTAGATGGACTCCAAGAGAGAATCATGGAGGAAGTTCATAGCTCCAGCTATTCCATTCATCCGGGTTCCACCAAGATGTGTCGTGACTTGAGAGAAGTCTATTGGTGGAATAGTATGAAGAAGAGATATCCACATCTCTTCTAACCCAGAGAAATTCCAGATCAAGATACTAATCCTTTCTTAGTATTTATTTACAAGTTGGCATGTTGTTTTGCATTTGCATGTGGGTGTTTGAACTGAATGTTGCATGTTACACCCTTAGCCTAGTAAGAGTAATCTCATTCGAGGACGAATGTTCTCAAGGAGGAGATATTGTAACATCTCGCAAATTGAAATAGATAGGAAGAATCTAAGAACTGGACATAGTCATTTTTGGAAAGAATGAAAAATCTAGAAAATTGTTTAAGTTAGGAAAAGTAAGTTTTTGGTCAACTTCAAGAGACCATAACTCCTAGATCAAGATGAGTTAGGTGTAGATCCAGATATGGTTGGAAATCTCTTGGAATGATCTTTCCAGCGCCACCAAGTTTGCGCGATTCTAAGTTCGTATGAGTAGGTTATGCCTTTGGAAGTTGGGTTGTTGGATTAAGGAAAGTCTAAATACGGATTTTTGAAGGGTAGTTTGGTCGTTTCCTTACCCTTTTATTTTAATTCATTTTTGGTAATTACTTAGGGGTCTATACCGAACTTAGTCAGTTTACGCTTTTGGAAAAAGAGTTAGGGCTTTGAGAGAAGAGAAAAGAAGAGGAGAAAGGAGAAGAACGTTCAAGATTCGTCAAGATCGTCGAGTTTGTCTTGTGGATTTCTACGGGGGTGATCCCTACAAGGTATGTGAGATCACATAGCGTTGGCTTAATTCTCCCAAGCGCCAATCATGATTTATTTCAGCGAATTTAAGTTCTTGAAAGCTTAGAAATTGAGTTCTTGAATGGGTTTGTTGAAGTTTCATTAGATTCTTGTTTCGTTGAATTCGTTAAGGAGTTGTTTGATCCTAATCTGTGATCTTAGGTTCGATTTTGAGTAGAATCTGATGTACTTTGAACATTTAATTGATTCTAAGTGTTGGGTAAAACAACCCACAGAGTTTAGAGCCGAAAAACGAAGAAGAGATTTCGTCAGATGAAATCCGACATCAGTGGCGCGTCGCAGAGCTGGTTCCCAATTTTGGGAATTTTTGTTTCGCGTCGCGAAGCCGTCACGGAGTCTTCTGCCTCAAAAGTCATTTTCGAAACTAAAAATTAAATATGTCTCCGTGTCGTAGACCCACCTTCAGATATTGATATTTGGTCTTTTTTTATGTTTAGCTATCTAAATTCATTCCTAAACATCATGGTATCTTTCCTATCACAAATCACGATCCTTGAATCCATAATTCAATTGAAGGATTAGTTAGGAGTCAAGTCAAGAGAAGTCAAGAAGTCAAGAGTTAAGTTAAGAGAAGTTCATAAAGATTCTTTTTTTAAAAGTCTTTTACAAATGTTTTAACTTTGTTTTAAGACTTAAGTTTTGAGTTGAGTAAAGAGTAAAGCTTGAAGTTCATTTCTTCAAAAGTATATGGGGACTATGTATTCCCAAAGGGTTTTAAATGTTTTCACATTGAAAAAGAGGTTGACTACTCCCCCAGTTTTGAACTTACTAGAAGTTACTTTGTTGTTTATTGTGATGTGTCTAGAGTTGGTTTGGGTTGTGTGTTTACACAGAATGGCAAGGTCATATCTTATGCCTCCAGACAGTTGAAATTTCATGAGAGGAACTACCCAACGCACGATCTAGAGTTGGCTGCCGTAGTATTTACTTTGAAAATATGGCGCCATTATCTTTATGGTGTTCATGTGGATGTGTTCACCGATCACAAGAACCTTCAGTACGTGTTTACTCAGAAAGAGCTTAATCTCAGACAAAGGAGGTGGTTAGAATTACTCAAGGATTATGATATGAGTATTCTTTATCACCTAGGTAAGGCTAATGTTGTTGTTGATGCCTTGAGCAGCTTGTCTATGGGTAGTACCGCCCATTTTTAGGAAGATAAGAAAGAACTAGTGAAAGATGAGGACAAACTTGCACGCTTGGAAGTCCGACTATTGGATTCCACAGAAGGAGGAGTAGTGGTGATGAATGGGGCAGAATCATCATTAGTGTCAGAAGTAAAAGAGAAGCAAGACCAAGACCCAATTTTGCTTGAATTGAAGGCAAATGTTCATAAGCAAAAAATATTGGTTTTTGAACAAAGGGGAGATGGTGTATTGAGGTATCAAGGTAGGTTGTGTGTACCAAGGGTGGATGAACTCCAAGAGAGGATCATGGAGGAAGCTCATATCTCCAGATATTCCATTCATTCGGGTTTCACAAAGATGTATCGCAACTTGAGAGAGGTTTATTGGTGGAGTATGAAGAAGGGCAATGCAGAGTTTGTTGCTAAGTGTCCGAATTGCCAACAAGTTAAATTAGAGCATCAAAGGCCCAATGGTTTGGCTCAAAATATATAATTTCCAAAATGGAAGTGGGAGATGATAAACATGGACTTCATAATAGGTTTGCCAAGGTCTCACAGGGAGCATGATTCTATTTGGATGATTGTCGATAAAATGACAAAGTCGGCCCACTTTTTGCCAATAAAGAATACCCATTCAGCAGAAGATTATGCTTTGTATATTCAAGAGGTGCTCAGACTCCATGGGGTTCCGATCTCCATTATTTCAGACAGAGGTCCACAATTTACTGCATAGTTTTGAAAGTCATTCCAAAAAGGCTTGGGTTCAAAGGTGAACTTAAGTACTGCCTTTCATCCTCAGACAGATGGGCAAGCAGAGCGCACTATTCAAACCTTAGAGGATATGTTGAGGGCTTGTGTGATTGATTTCAAGGGAAATTTGGATGATCACCTACATCTCATTGAGTTCGCTTACAATAATAGTTATCACTCTAGCATCGAAATGGCTCCTTATGAAGCTCTTTATGGGAGAAGATGCAGATCTCCAATTAGATGGTTTGAAGTTGGTGAAGCTGGGTTTATAGGGTATACTTGAAGGTTTCACCCATGAAAGGTGTTATGAGATTTGGTAAGAAGGGGAAGCTTAGTCCCCGGTATATTGGCCCTTACAGAATATCAAAAAGGGTAGGTAATGTAGCTTATGAGTTGGAGCTACCACAAAAGTTTGCCGCGGTTCATCCAGTTTTTCACATCTCCATGTTGAAGAAGTGCATGGGAAATCCTTCATTGATCATACCAACTGAAGATATTGGGATCAAGGATAGTTTATCTTATGAAGAGATTTCGGTCCAGATTCTAGATCGCCAAGTTCGCAATTTGAGGACTAAGGAAGTAGCATCAGTCAAAGTCCTTCGGAAGAACCAATTTGTTGGGGAAGCTACTTGGGAAGCTGAGGAGGATATGAAGAAGAGATATCCACATCTCTTCGAATCCGAAGAAGTTTAAATTAAGGTACTAATCCTTTTCTTGGCATTTTATTTATAAGTTGGCATGTTGTAATTGCATTGCTTGTTGGGTGTTTGAGCTGAATGTTACATGTTACACCCTTAGCCTACTAAGAGTAATATCATTCGAGGATGAATGTTTCCAAGGGGGAGATATTGTAACATCTCGCAATTGAAATAACTAGGAAGAAAGTAAGAATTGTAAATAGTCATTTTTGGAAAGAATATAAAAATCTGGAAAATTTGTTAGCTATGTTAAGTTGAGTTTTTGGTCAACTTCAAATGACCATAACTCCTAGCTCAGGATGAGTCATGTGTGTTTCCAGATATTGTAAGAAATATCTTGGAATAATCTTTCCAATGCCGCCAAGTTTGTGTGATTCTGAGTTCGTATGAGTGAGATATACCCATTTGAAGTTGGGTTGTTTAATTAAGGAAAATCTAAACAGGATTTTGGAAGGGTATTTTAGTCTTTTCCTTTCCCAATTATTTTAATCCATTTTTAGGAGTTGAATTGGGGTCAAATCAGAATTTGGTCAGTTTAGAAAATTGGAAATTTACACTAGGGCTTGGAGAAAGGAGAAAAGAGGAGAAAGAAGGAGAAAAGGCAAGATTCGTCAAGAATGTTCAAGTTTGATTGTGGATTTCGCCAAGGATTCAATCCTACAAAGTATGTGAGATCACTCAGCATTGGGTTAGTTCACCCACGCACCAATCATGATTTATTTCAGCGAATTTATGTTCTTGAAGGTTTAGAAATTGATTTCTTGATGGGTTTTGTTGAAGTGCTATTGAGTTCTTGATTCGTTGAAATTGTTAAGGAGTTGTTGATCCTAATTCATGAAATTAGATGTCATTTTGGGTAGATTCTTGCATATTTTGGTTATGTAGTCGAATCTAAGTGTTTGGAGAAAGACCCAATTGAGTTTAGAGGGTTTAGAGTTGAAAAACGAAGGAGGAGTTTCGTCAAAATCTTAGGAATGGGGGTGGGGCGTTGCGCTAACCAGTGCACCCCAAAGAGTCCTCTGAAGTTTTGACCCTGGGGCAGCGCGCCCCAACTTCAGCTCTGAAGTTTTGGGTTTGGCTCCCCGCGCCACTCAGAGCACCAGGGACGCCATGTTTTCTACTTCTTTCCCATCCTTTCCGTACTAGTTCCTTTGAAACATACCTATGTTTCCTAGTCGATTCCTACACTCTAAAGTATGTTTAAACAGCATGAAATCATCCATAACATGAGATCATGAGCCTTGAATCTATAATCCAATTCAATGAAAGTTAAGATCAAAGTCAAGAAAAGTAAGCGTCAAGTCAAGAGAAATTCTTAGAGTTTTCCAAAAGTCTTTTCCAAATGTTTTAACTTTGTTTAAAGACTTAAAGTTCAAGTTGAGTAAAGAGTAAGGAGTAAATATTGAAGTTCATTTCTTCAAAAGTATATGGGGACTATGTATTCCCAAAGAGTTTAAAATGTTTTCACTTGTTCCTTTGAGCTAGTTTTCAGAAAAGAGTAATCGCTTTCATAATTAAGCAAGAGAGGAAACTTTGATTTCCAAGATAGCCTTTGAGCTAAGTTTTTGAGCAATTATCTCAAATCATATAAAGAAGTATGTTTTTAAAACATAAGAGTTAGTATCATATTTTGGAGTAGTATTGAGCACCGATATGGGGGAGAGTTCAGACTACTCCCAGCCCCCATAAACCATGTAGCCATCATGGGTAGAAAAGGGTCATACTTTTTTGATGATTCCTTAGTGCTTTTTAGCATAGCCTAGTGGATCTACTTAGTAATCAGGTTCTATACCCTCGGCAAGGTATAAGATAGCCCTGGCAGCGTGAGGCAAAACATTGTATCATCACAATAGCTCTTACGTGATGGTTGTCGGTTAGAGAAACTCCCACGGAAGTATTTGTATTCTTATATACACAGTTTAATTGTATTTTTACATACATTTCAAATACACAGAGTTGACATCCATGTTTTAAAAGCTTTTTCTTTATATTGCACTTGTTTTATATTGAAATGAGTTCAGTTAAGTTGAGTTGAATTGAGCCAGGTATGTTCTTCAGTTCCTTTCAAGCTTATGTCTTGTTTTAGACTTCCCTCGCATACTCATACATTCAATATACTGATGCCTTTTGGCCTGCATCTTCTTATGATGCAGACACATGTAACCAGGATCAACATCTAGCACCTCGTTGATCCAGTTGAGCATTCAGAGTTAGTTGGTGAGCCTTCTTGCTTTTCGGAGGACCCACTTTTTATTGCTTTTAGTAGCTTTAGTTCATTAGGATGTCGTGGGTATTGTCCCGACATCCATCTCAGTCGTTTTAGAGGCTTCATCGATAGTCACATGTTAGTTCTTTAGTCTTTTCATTTTCATTATCTTATGTTAAGACTTGAGTTTGCCTTAATGGCTAGTTGAATATTTTCTTTATGACATTCTAAGTTTTATATGAGGTATCTTTAATAAGTTAAGTCTTCCGCTGAGTAAGTAAGTTAGGCCAAGGATTCTCTTGGGGCCATCAATGGTTCTCGAGTGCCAGTCCCGCCCAGAGTGCAGGCTCGGGGCGTGATAGGTAGATATAACGATCTTTAATTTGTGTTTACCTTTTTGAACGTGGTGCATCTTTGTTGGAGATGCCAGTCCTTTCTTTCTCTTCCTCCTCTTCTTTGTATTCATTCTCTTCATCATTATCATCGTCGTCTTCGTCTTCTTCCTTATCACAATCTTCTGCTAATGACACCTTTTCTGAATTTTCACATTCCTTGTCTTCATCCTCTTTTTCTTCTACCATGTTGTCCCATCCATATCATCACAAGAAGAAATGCTTTTGTTATCTCTAACCGAAGTATTCTCCTTTGGCTCCACACTCTTTTGATGTTCAACATTCATTTCCTTTGCTTCCTCCTCCTTCACAACAAGTTAAAACCCCCAGCTCCTTTCTTTACACATCCAGTTCTTCCAGGTAATTTTAAATCAAAAATTATAGTTTAATCATAATAAAAAATAAAGAAGTCTCCAAGCTCTATGATGTTGTCCTCAAAGAATTTTTCTCATCCATAGTCAAAATAAATATTTTTTCCTGATTTAGTTACCCCTATAGGCCACATATTTCAAAATCGATCCCTTAGAAAAACATTTACAGGTAATATTCCATTCTTATAATCGGTATAACCTGTGGGAAGTTTCTGTGAAGAAAAAAATGCTTCACTTTTGAAAAAAATAAATGTAGAGAAACATTAATTTCTTTAAATCACATTGATCATACCATAAAAGCAACAAGTTTCAGATGAAAAAATATTTCAAATAATCTCAAAGTTCGAGACTTTTGCGGTTAGAATTCAAGAATGTAACTATTTTATAAACTTTAAAATGAAAGTGAGGCTTTTTCATAGTTTTACCATAAAATTACTTCCTTCAACACTAATAATATTTTTAGTTTGAAATGAAATATGAAATTTCTAACATTGATTGACTAAATTAAACATAATTCTGATAAAGAAGTAGGGATTTAATACCTATAGAAAATCGTACAAAAAAATTTGCATCACAAAAAAGCATCTATCCACCTTTTACTTTCCCTGCCCTTATTCAAAGCATATATCTATATTCAAAAACTATTAATTGAAAATGTTTCTAGAAAAAGAATCAACAACAATCATAGGTCAAATACATGAATATAAGAACACAAAAAGAGGATGAAATGGAAAGTACAATTAACAAAATATATAATAACACGAGGTATCCAAGTTTGACAGATCTAAATCTCAACAAACACTTCCCCTCCCCCATATATATCTGTTGTTCGCATCTCCAAAAAGAACAAAAGATTCAAGAAAAAAAAGTTCCATCAAAGGCCATGAGAGTTGGGGGTATACTTACCCCTGTTTTGCACTGGTTTCAGGGATGAAAACCTTGAAGAATACCTTTTTCATATTCTTTTTGATTGTTAAGTTTGAGGAGGATAGTATAATTATGGCGCAAACCTCTTTACCCTAAAACATAATATGATTGCAAAAAATCAGAAGTTTATCATATATTGACATTAATCCTATTAAGTGGGCCACGCCAGGTCAGGCCGGCCCATTAAAAAAATTACACTGATCTCAGGCCTCGAGATGGGCTGGATCACCCATAACTGGGTCGGTCCTATGCAGGCTCAACAATGCAAAACTTATGTATTCAAGTATTGACTTATTATAGTGATTGCACATTTAATTTTAAATATATTATGTAAACTAATTTAAATTATTTAATTGAAGATACACAAATTTTATTAAAAAGAAATTAAGAAATGCAAAGATTAAATATGTAACACCCCAACTTTTCGAAACGTATAAATAGACTCGTATCTTCATGGAAAGACTAGGAGGGTGGGTAATAAATTAAGAATGATGTGTTATGTGATATTTTAAGTGTTCAAGTGTTGTATCTCAAGTTTTGAAGTTAGGTAAGTGGCAAAATAAAAGTTGACGAAAGTTACCGTAAATTCCTTTTTAAAGATTTGTCTGAAATTTGGCTCAAATATCTCGGATGTTTTCTCCCAATCTATTAAGATTTATGATCCCTGCAACCTATGAAATCGAAGGTTTACGAGTCTAGTTTCCAACGCATCAACCCGTTCGTTCATACGACTTCAGAATGGAGAGATATTTGCGTTTTCGCAAAACTGCACAAGCAGGCAGGTGAGGTGGGTCGCATAGGTCGGTGGAACTTTATATATATCATCTTCTTCGACTTTTCTTCAGTTTTCCTTCATTTTCCTTAGTGAAGAACCAGAAAACTCACAAAACCTACAAAACCCACTTCTAGGACAAGCCAAGTTACTGATTTTTGTGACTTAAGTCCTTGACAAAAGTTGTTCTACGCGTTGAGCTCGTCAACATGGTATAATTTATTTTATCAATTTCCTAGCATATCGTACTTTGGTGTGTGGACAGCAGGGGTTTGGGCATATTTTAAAGTTTTGAGGTGTATTACAAACTTATAATCAAGGTAAGACCCTTCTTTCATCGACTCTAGCTTTGATAAGTCGCAAATAGCAATTTTTGATGGAAATACGTATCTTTTATCGGATTTTCGTTGTATCTTCTATTTTTTTATGTTGATTATGATCCTGCCTTGTTGTAGTATCAAGGGGGTTGTGATTAAAGTTATTAGGCCACGTGAATTCAACAAAAAAGGTATGTTAAGGCTATTCCCTACTTACAGCATGTTTCCTTAAAACTTAGAAGCAATGTATTTGGGTTGTTATCCTTGATATACGTGTAGTCGTGATTGTTGATTGTTGGCTGCTCGAGTTGATATAATCCTCCCTTGTCGGGATTCTTAATCAGTTAGTAGCTTCCCTATGTTGAACACAACTTAGAGGCTATTTGTATAGGTTGCTTATAACTAAATTGCAAGCTTTTAGCGATTGGATTGTTATTGTTGCCCTTGGGGGTTTTGTGGTTAGCTGCAGGAATGTGATCTATGCCTAGAAGGGCTATATTCTACCTACAGAGCTATATGGATGCCAAAAAGGGCTATGAGTTGCCTATGGGGATATATTGATTCCTAGAAGGGCTAAGAGTTGCCTACAGGGCTATATTGACGCCTAAGAAGGCTATGTGCTTCCTACAGGGCTATGTTGTTGCCTAAGAGGGCTATGAGTTTTCTATAAGCTATGATGATGCCTAAGAGAGTTATGTGCTACCTACGGGGCAATATTAATGCATAAGAGGGCTATGTGACTTCCTACGGGGTTAGGGGACTACCGATAAGGGTATATAGGCTGATTGGCACCTTCCAAGCTTATGTGGACCTGAATAGGTGGTCCTGTGTGCTGTTTGTACCTATCGAGCTTATGGGGGCTTGGTTAGGTTGTTGTTTTATTATTTTTGAGAAGTTTAGATTTAGGAGCAGGTCAGTACACTTATCTTATCCTTGATTTATTTATCAGATTATTCCAGTATATCAGGATACCTCATCATAGTCTATTGCCTTTAATACTGTGTACATTATTTTCTACTAACGCCCCATTGCCTTTGGGGCGCTGTATTCATGCATGCAGGTCCTGACAGACGACCGAGTAGACCTCCTCAGCAGCAGGATTGACTTTTATCATGTTGGCTAGCCCTTTTCCTCCGGAGCTGCCAGAGTTGGGAGGTTTGTTACCTTTTATTGTATATATCTTTATGGGTAGGCTAGGGCTCTATCCCGCTAATCTTTACTACTTTTATAGGCTTGCAGACTAGTGTGTGGGGTGTATAGCTACGTTATGGCCATACTGGCCTATGTTGTTGATTTGCTGAAGCTTGTGAGCTGTTGATGTATTGTATTGATATATACATTCTTTTAGTTTTGGTATAGATATCATGGTGGCCTCGACGGCCCAATCAGGACTTATGTCCTAGTTGGCTATTTATTTATATGATCTCCTGGGATTAGCTGTTTCTTTTATAGATCAGTTGACAGGGGCTTTGCCGGTCGAGGCCTTAGTTTTAAGCCAAGATATACTTGTTTGTTTTCTTGATTATGTGTGGCTGTCATGTGCTAGTAGCAAATGGTTCGGCAAGGTCAGCTGGGCCTGAGTTTTGGCATTAGGAGCCAGTTGCACCCCTCGAGTTTGGGGCGTGACAAAATGCAACGACTCGGAAAATGATAGAGTGAAACTAGAGCCTCACATGTGAGTTTGGAGTCGAGAACTTAATGAAATGATTATATTTGAATTTGACCCAAAAGTTCTTAAAAATGTGATTCGGAAGTTACCGGAAACTTGTTTAGCTGTA
>JAJOOF010012073.1:0-44912 GCA_029582545.1 Solanum lignicaule
ATGACCCTCCAAAGTAGACCCTCGAAAAGGCTTCACTTGGAAATTTCGGATTTTGATACGGTTGCTCTAAAATTTGGGTTAGACCCATTTCCCACTCAATTTGACCCCCTAAACAAGAATATGAAGTCAGATTTCCGAAATCATGCACAGATTTTGAGATATATGGAAATTACAATTATAGGTGTTTCCGAAGCACATTTTCGGGCATTTTTGGGGGTCGTTTCATTAAGTTTTGTGGAGGAGCCTATAGTTATTTTAGATTGGCAGATTAGGAGGTTGCAGTCTAAGGAGATCCTTGTGAGGCCAAGCTTGAAATGTATACATGGAATCGTTACCTTTTCGAGCATTCAAGTACTTTTAAGGACAAAAGTCTTTTTGGTAGTGGATGTTGTAATGAACCTCGAGGTCATTTCTATTTTTTTTTTTGTATTTGTACTATTTTGATCCTTCTCGAAGCTTCCTTAAGGCTTATGTGTTGTGTTGGGTTGGATTGAATGCTTCTGGAGGTGGTCGGGTGAGTTTTGAGTGTTTATTACCATTTTTTATGCTTAAGGTATAAAATAGTTGACTTTAGTCAACATCCAGAGATTTTAATGTCAAATTTAAATTCCTTCACTTTCATCAGCCTCTTTCATTAGGATTTTGTGCACTTAGGTATTTTAGCTTTTGTGTGTTTCCCAAACTTTGACATTGGTCAATGATGTCACATGTATTTTATATCTTAAAGGTATGTTACACAATATTCATTTGAAATGAAGGATTTGGGGTACACATCTTACTTTCTTAGTGTAAAATTTCTCACAATGCTAGTGGCTACATTCTCTACCAACAGAAGTATACCAAAGAAGTCTTGGACATGGCTCACTTGACTTATGAGACCATTGTTGATAATTCAATGGAACAGAACACTCATCACTAAAGATTGATAGGAAACTTCTCACAAGATCCGACTGGATAACAACGCCTTGTTGAGAGGTTAGGTCACTTAACTTTTACTCGGCCTTATATTACTTATGCTATTCATATTTATAGTTAGTTTGGGTCTGACCCTTAACACCATCAATTACAATCTCTACCTACCCTATATAGTTTATTACATAATATTGGTATATAATTTTCATTAATTGTATTTACCATGTATTGTACTTACCGTGTACTATATTTTACCATATTAAGTTTCCTTGTTACCTTATAGGGTGATAATCTCCTACATTCTTACTCCTTCATTCTAAAGTTTTAGAAATAATGGTTTTTCTCCTTTTTGTTATATTAACATTTTTAATGTCATTTATCTCCAGCAAAACATTACACATATTTTGACTTTCTGTTTATTCTCAAAAAAATTGCAAGTGCACCTAATTTTTCAACAATGTTATTTAAAATGTAGTACTAAAAAATAACATGTATATTAAAAAAAATTCACAATGACTTCAAAGTGTAATATTCTAAAAGAATAAAGTGTATATGTTTTCTTGGTAATCTAAATGGTAAATGAAAATATTGTGTTCAATAATTAATCGAGATAGCTATGTTAATAAAAAGGGAGATAAGTTCATCTAATCTAATAATTTTGGAGAAAATCTGAATTCTTACAAGTACTTTAAAACGAAGAATGACAAAGATTATCTGAGTCATTTTTGTTCTACTAAAGTGATGTTTTATGGCTCAGTTCTCTATATGTGAAACGTGTGATGACACGTGTTGTGGTAGTTTTATCAGTAATAACCAATGAGGTTTAAATTCCAGATGACATACATTTTGATTGATAGCTCGTTTACCTAAAATATTTACTACACACAAACTTTCAAACATTCAAGCCTTTTACACTGAAAAATTCACCAAATACCTATTCAATCACCTCGAGAATCATTCCATGCATCTCCATAAATCACAAATCACATACAAAAATTACTAGAAGGAGTAAAACATCGAAAACATGCGCTAAACTCAAAATAACCGTAAGGGTCACTACATCATTGACCACTAGGAAACACACATACATCCTCAAAAAAGAAAAGAAAGAAAGTACTTGAACCAGAAAAAAAGCAGGAGATATCTGCTCTATACATCTAGCTTAGTTTCTAGTACTCTTCTTCTATTCGACGATGACTCCACTGTATGTGCTTGTAGTGAACCTATCCTCTTGGACCTCAACTTTCGAATTTTCTTGTTCAATATAGATATATGCTCCTGCTTAAAACAAGATTATGATGCAACTATATTGTGTCCCGTTGAATCACCTAGGAAACATCAATATGGTATTTCTTAAGCATAGATAAATAAAATATTGGGTGAATAATTAATAGACCTTGAGGTAAGGAAAACTTACATACTATCTTCCCAATGCATTGTAGAACCTCAAATGTACCAGTGTGCCATGGGTAAAGTTTTCCCTTCATTCTTAACCTCATGATACTTTCAGGAGTGACACTTTTAACAACACTTTTTCTCCAACAACAAGCTCCAAATCACGAACCTCCAAATACGTATTATATCTTTTACTTATTTTAAGCTATATGAAGTCCATCATGAATAAATTTTACTTTGTCTAGGGAATATGTCAACTAATCTGCTGCACTTGACAGTCGAACCTCAAAATTATTGAATGACAAACTAAAGACCTGTGCATCTAGCCATATAAGGCCTTAATCAAAGCCTTCTAAATGTTGGAATGATAACTTTTGTTTTAAGTGACCTTATGTATGGGTAAGTGTTGGTGCAATGACATCAAAAATCAATAACACACCCTTGAAGCAAGTCAACTAACACCTGAACAGCCTGCTCAAACTAACCATCCATTTGAGGGTAAAAGGTTTTGTTGAACTCTACTTAGGTACACAATTTATTTTTCATACATATTTAAAACTAAAATTTTAATTTGTTACATTAATCTAATATGGTATTAACAGTCACATCATGCAAATGAACAATATCCTAGATATAAATCTTTGCTGATCTTTTGAATTTCGGGTAGTTTGAACTGGAACAAAGTGATAAGATTTAGTCAACTTATAAATAATGATTGAAATAGAATCGTTCTTCATCAATGTTTAGAGGAAACCAAATGAAAAATTCCATAGCATGATATCCTATATTTAGTGTACATCTTTTTTCCTTCTGGTTGAATAGAGTACCTTGAAATATAAGACTCTGACTCTCTTATTCCATTGCAGTGGAAACAACATCATTGAAATTTTTAACTATTGACACTGCTTCATGATGACTTCTTCATGCATCTTGACTTAACATAACTGGAGTTCAAGCATATTTAACTATTCCGAACTAACAATCGTTGTTAGGGAATTTTTTAGATTATGATTTTATCTATTTATCAAATTTAATTTACTTTATGTTACAACCCAATTTATCAGAACATGATGGTACCTACTACAATCCACCAGTAGGTAAACCAACCCATAACCCTGAGCGTCCTCTAATGAGTGTAAGGATAGAATCTAAACAAGAATAAGCAATTTAACAGAAATAATAGAAGAGATAAGCGGAAGCAAGTCATATATACATAAAACAAAAATATCCTTCCCAGAACTTGAAAGTCACAAATATAGAGCTACTAGAAAAAGAAACAAGTCCAAAAAGTGGACCAAAACAAAATACATGTCTAAAAAATAAAAGACTTGTCAAAAAATATAGATCGAGATAGGTAAGATTAGAACACCATGTGCTCACCCTCGCTTGTGTATATGGCAACTGTTGGATCAATCTCAACATTGATAGATGATGCTTAGACTTGCATCGCGAAACAGAAGTAGAGTGTAGCATCATTACCAAAATAATAGATAGTCAGTAGGAATCATAAGCCTAGTGAACAAGAAACGTAAAGGCAATATTAAAAGCGACCATTAAATACTATAGAGGTCAAAGAGCAGAAATATTAAAGAAATGCACAACAGTGTAGAAAAGAATTTAAATGAAGTAAGTTACTAGAAAACTAAAACCTAAATAGAACCCCATAAGCCCATAAGGTACACTTGTGTCCGTGTTTAGATAAAAAAGCCCGAACAAACCCCAATATGCTCGACCGGTACAACGAATAACTATAACTACTATGATCAAGAACCGACTTGTCGAAAACTAAAGAATGTGTAGCTTGGTCTTCAAAATACTGATAGCTTCCCAAGTAACCAATAGGATCATCCAAAGACATAGAGCGCGTAGCCAAACCATTGAACCACATATAGCCTCACAAAGATCCAATAAGCTCATCCAAGCCAAAAAGTGCATACACTGACCTCAAAGTACGAATAGGCCTCCAAAAGAAGTGATATGATCTTGTTGATATGCATCAACTCCGTATAGATAAAAGAGCCTGAACTATGAATTGAGGTTGTTGATGAATAACTAGACATCAATATGCAAAAACATAAGGATGATGAAGAATACAATGCCAATTCATCACTACAGTACAACCGTGGAAGGACAACCATACCACGATAATCAACACCATACTTGAAGCTCCATCTTTATCTAGTCTAAAATCCTCGAACAAAGCCTTATATCTCAACCGTGAATCACTAAGGCCATAGAGAAAAGGGAGTTAGGGCACATAGAGAATCAGAGATGAATCATCACCTAATCTAAGACTCATTCTATCAGACTCAAGTCTACTTTATCAGTCTATAGGGAGCGAAGCTATTTGAAATAATGCAGAGTAAAACTAAGACTTATCAACTCCAAAGTTAGCGAGTCTAAGGCTAGAACTAGTATAAACCTAGACTAAGGCAAAACAAGCTTCCAAGAATATGCATATATAAGCTCAACACATTCCATAAGATAGGGATGATCGAAATACAGGAAAATAACACGCTGACTATCATAAAATAGCTGAAATATGCTTAAAACATAGATTATAAGTAACTAAGCATGATCAACTATCTACCAAACCCATATACTCATAAATGAACATATATTTTTGTTCTCAAGCTTAATCTTAGTGTCTAGAAGTCATAGCCTCCCTTAAAGCAGACCACACATGCTCCAAATTCACAATTCAATAGCTTTTCCCTTCCGTACGACCTTCAAATGTTGCCACACTATAAAAAATAGGAGCACAACATCAATATATCCATTTAGACACCAAAACACATTATTCAGTGACATAAAAATTTGAAGGAAAATGTAACTATTGGACCTGCACTAGAAGTCCTAGAATAGACTCTGCCAAAAGATCTATTTAAGCTCACCAAACATATATCCCAAAATGGAACCCAATTTAGGCCTTAGAAATCAGGGTATTAACCACATGAAATAAAATCACAATTTAAGCTCAAAAGAAAGGTAGGGAAATCCCTTCAGGGAAGAGTTTATCTCAAGTGAAGATTCCTTGATAATACCCGAACACTCCAACATATAGTCCCAAACATTCTGGACAATTCACAACGGGAATACCCGATTTGGAGCTTCCTACCTCATGATATCTAATATTAAAATTCTAAACCTTTGTTAAAACACCTATGGTCTTTTTTTTATAAGACTAGACAAAAAGCTTCATCGCAAATGCAGAAAGTGAACCACGCTTGTGGAAGGCCACTTAACTAGCCCTTTGTGAATGTGGAAGGCCACTTAACTAGCCCTTTGTGAATACGGAAGGGGGCCCCTGATTATCGATGGGAATCACCTTACCCTTTCCAAATGTGTCTAAGGCCCGTTATCACAAAATTCAAAGTCCTAGGCCTCTGCAAGTGCAACATACTGCCTGCAAACATGAAGGGAAATTTCTTTCTTCATGAGGTGAGGCACATGATCTGGTTTTTAAGCAAATGCCAAAATCTCCAATGGGATGCTCGAGATTCTTTCGAAACCCTGTGCATGAAAATAAAATATGCTACCCCACTAGATTTGGCATTCAAACTCAACGGAGTAATCTAAACCTTAAACTGAGGTCAACTCAACAAAAAATGGGTTTCACACACAAGCTCCATTTTAAGTCAAATATAATAAGGGGGCTCAAAATATATTCCAAAGCATCGAGATCAACACAAATGGTCTTTCTACACCATACCTAACATTCTGGAGTTAATATAACCATCATAATTACATTTTAAGGTGATCTTTATGAAATTTTGACAAAAGTCAACCATTTGATATTTAGAAGCTCCAAAACACAAAAACTTTTGCATAATCCAAACTAATAACCAAGTGACAAAACTTTCAGACCCAAAAGGGCTCACTATACTCTAAATGATGAAAAGAAGGCAGTCACATAGAAATGACATAGAGGGTCATTAACATATCTATTACAGAAATGACTTTTATCCAAGAAAATAAGGGTCAAGAAGTACGTGATGTTTTGAACAAGCGGGAAAACTACTATCACAATTTGTGTTCTGTCTCCCAAGTAGCCTCCTTGACTAAATTATGCCTCCAAAAACCATAACAACATGAATGTCTCTTGAATACAACCGTTGTTCATATCTGGAAAAAATATCACTCGCTCCCCTAAAAGGGTCAGAAAGATCATTCAACTCAACTGAATCATACTGCATTATATGAGACGCATAAGGAACATACCGGCACAACATAGAAATAGGAAAATAACTACTACTAAAAAGAAATTATTGTTGTAACTATTGGATAACTAAGGAGTGATAACATTACTCTCCTCCTTCAAATCGAGCTTGTCCTCAAGTGCTAAGTGAGAAAATTAGTACTTCCCTCCTTTCCAGAAAACTCTTCCTCATCGTCTATAAAGTCAATCAAGAATAATTTCTTGCATTGATGACCTTGGGTGAATGGTTCATCACAATTGAAACAAAGTCCTTTAAGTCTCATTTCCTCCATTTCAGATTTAGTTAGTTTCTTCACAAATCTGGCATGTTCTTGAGGTGAGAAATCTATTGTCTGGATTTGCAAGCATCTATTGATTGTGAACAAACGGATTGTTCCTGAATTCATAAAGACAGGATAAACTCATCGCCGTAGCCAAATTTGGAGGATTATGCAACTCAACCTCAATTGTTATATAATCAACAAGACCACTCATACAAAGTTCAATTTTTTGCGACTGAGTGAGTGTAACATCCCGCGAGATTAACTACTCAAACTTTTCTTGGTAATTTGCCATAGACCCGATCTGGCATAACTAGCCAATTCTCCTAATTTCTGACTTCTGATATGCGGCCCGAGGCGAAAGTTACATTGACGTTTGAATTCATCCCAAGATGGTTGAGGCATATCTATCTATAGTAGAAGAAACCAAAGTTGTGCATTGCCTTTTAAATGAAAAGAAGCAAGTCCAACCTTTTCTTCTTCTAGATTTTGTTGGTGTCAAAAGAAGTGTTCACATCTATTCAACCATCCCAAAGCATCCTATTGGCCATTAAATCGTGGGATATCCAATTTTGTTTGTCGATGAATGATGAAACTTTCTCCTTCTTCTAATCCTGACCTTTCTACCACTTTATTTTTTCCCTTCCAACCGTAATTCTTACTTGTATTTTAATTTGAATCAGAATCGACCTTAGAATCTCTAAATCCTTTGAGTGCATCCAAACGAGCATTTATTGCTTCCTGTCTGGCCAAATTGGCCGCATGTTCTTCTTGAAACAAGTTCACCAATTGTGCTAGTTGATGTTGAATTTGGTCTCCCATAACTCTCTTCTCTGTACCAAGTTGTTATGGTCCCCTGTTATCGATCTAGTTATGGGACGTTGCAAGATAAAATCTGAAAGTTTTCTTCATACGACATATGGTGCTGGTTCATTATGAGAGAACTTGCAATGCCTTGAGTTAAAGTACTCAAAAACTGAAATTACTTTTCTCCTTATATTGTATGAGACACACAAATAGTTTAAATACCACACTTATAAAATAACTACCCCTAGAAACTAGGACACGACTTCCTAACTTAACTTGAACAAAAAACTACACTATTACGGGAAAATAACTGCACTATTACAGGAAAATACCTACTACTAAAAAGAAATTATTGTTGTAACTATTGGATAACTAAGGAGTGATAAAAGAATTCCTTTTTAATACTCATTCGCGAGTGGTTAAATTAGAAAAAATTGCTTGTTTCGATAATAAGTCCTAACTCACAATTGATGGGAGAAATATCAAGGGCTACCCATTGACAAGGTTCTACTGTCACTTCAGTGAGTGTGACAACCCCAGCTACTGCAATGGGGGCTTCAAATACTGAATACGTAAAAAGGCTACAACTGAGCCCTATGTCATTGGGTAGGGATGAAGCTAGTAGCCTATATGTGGGTTCAATAGAACCTAGTAAATTTGTGGGATAAGAGGTTGTTTTTTGATAGACAATTGACTCAAAAGAAGTATAATCAAAACAAGATGGAAAGGAAAAAGGTAATAACAAAATAGGAAGATACAATGCAGCTACATACTAATACTACTAAATAAGATGAAGATTAGAATAGGAACACGAGCCCATCATTTCATACTTGAAAGCATGCAAAGTTTGGCTATCTACTACCCTTTTGTCCTAATCCTTAATCTTCCTATATATATCTAGGGTCAAGTCCTTAGTAAGCTGAAGATGTGTCATGTCATGACTATCTTCCCTAAAACCAGCTATAATCAATCTGTCAAACCGTCTTACTTGTGCATCCCTTTACATTCTTGTCACATGTCTGAACCATCTCAATCTCTTTTCCCCCATCTTATCCGCAATAGAAGTCACTCCTACGATGCAATTCTTTCAAAGTAAATTTCTTGCCTATTTGTCCTAAAACACTTGATGTCGAGGCACATATACAAGAGTTCGTATCTAAACGGGCAAAAAAATTGAGCAAAATTTCCAGAAGGGCAACAAAAATTGAGGATCAAACCGAAAGGACAACATTTTGGATGGAAGGATGGATGTTGTTAAATCGTATGTTAGAAGGCTCATGTTGACATTTGTAGAACTGATAAAGTTTTTTTAATGTTGTAAGGGTCATGTCAGCATAAGCCTTCCAACCTACGATTTAACGGCATCCATCCTTCCATCCAAATGTTGTCCTTTCGGTTTGATCCTCTATTTCTGTTGTCTTTTTGAAAATCTTGCTCAATTTTTGGCCCTTTTGGCTCCGGACTCACATATACACAAGTAGTAAAACTTTATTGTAATTGAACAAAAAAATTACAAGTAGAACTTTGAAATCCTCATTACTCACTATACTCTATATGATCATGACATTATTCATCAAATTAATTAATACAACATAACCAACTATATGGGCACATATATATATCTCAGACTCTAGGCTTTATAGCAGAGCTATAACCATTATCATAAAACTTAGACCTAAGCATAACACCCCCATACATTGGTGAACCACTAATTGCTGGTAGAACCTGAGAAACAACCACATCAAATGGTATGAAACCACTTCCAGCAGCTCTTGGAGCTGCCGGCAATCCTAGATATCTGTTACATTTTTAAAATAAAATTTTGGGCCTATTTGGCATGTTTGATATGTATATAAATATATATCTCGAATCTCAACCAAATTATTTTGAATTTCTGATATGAACTTCCCTTGGGCTTGACGTCCCGGTTCTTTATTTAAGATATGACTGACTTGAAACATAGCTCATTCGTTGCTGTAAATGCATTTAAAATGATGTCAAACCTCAACCAAATTTCTTCAAATGTCAGATACGAATTTTCTTGGATGTTTCAGTTATTTTAAGATATCACACACTGAAAATGGAGCTCAATCCAAACATTTGAACTAAATCTTCAAAGCTCTATTTTTATCAATAATGAACTTCCAGCTCCCTTCTTCACGATTTCAGCAATTAAAAATAACTCTATCTTATAAACTCATTTCAAAATCCTATCCTTGAAGCAACATTTGCTAGCGGCAATGAGAACTCTTTGTAAATGTTCCTAAAGTCTTTAGCGACATTGGATTCAATGACAATTAACTAATGCCACTAAATAATTTAGCCTTCTTTGTTATTGTGTATATTTATTGCCACCGAATGGTATTTTTGTTGTAGTCGCTCCAAATTAGCCCCACTAAGACAATTGATCACAATCTACTAAAATAAAGTTGACATAGTCAATTACTCTTCATTCCAACTCAAGAACCCTAGCTAGGTTCGATTCTCCTTCATTTCTTAATTCCTAGTTTTTGTTCATGTTTTAATTCGAAAAAGAATGAGTGGAAACTATGTTGATTGATTGTAATTTCTAAATTAGAAAAGATTAGATAGAATCATACCAATCTCTGATGACTAAGGCTTGAGTTGATGTAGTTGAAACATTTTAAAATAAATATTATCCACTCTGTTTCAATTTGTTGTTTTGGTGTTGACTTAACATAAAGTTTAAAAATTAAAGAATTTTTTTGAATATTGTGGTCTTAAATTAAAGATATGTACGGACCCGTTTGGCCATAGATTTCCCAAGTAATATGTGGGAAATTTTTTGGAAAATAGCGTTTGTCCATAAAGTTTGCCATTATTCGGCAAATATCCCAAATTTCCAAATACTAGTTTTTTCTAATATTTGGGCCAAATCTCATTATTTGGGAGATTTTAAAAATTAAAATTTTACACCAAACATTTATCTTTTACAAAAACACCCTCTATAGTAGTTGTTGCGTTGTATTACATAATTTTTTATGTGAACACCAAAATAGTGATGAAATATTTAGTTAATATGAAAGTGATGATATGATTGTTGATCAAAATGATGAACAATCGGCTCAGGGTAACAAAGTCATGTGCTTTGTCTACTTCACGATATATGGAATAATGCTTGTTACACTCCCTCCAAACTACCACATTGCTCTAGTGTCATAGACACTACTTATTATTTGTTGCAACGAAAATCCAATTGACTTGTAATACAAACTTATGGTTAGTTTTGATAATTTTTAAAACTTATTAGTAAAATCATCATATTTTTCTAAAAAAGTGAAATATGTTTCCCAAATACTATGGTCAAACACGTGGCGAAATTTCACTCAAGTTTTCACCCAAATAATATTTGCCAAAAATATTTAGAAATCTATGGCGAAACGCTAGCGTAGAATATATCAAAATGCTTTTAATCTTGTAATCCTAAGTATTTCATGTGAATAGTTAAAATTATAATATATATTAGTGCTAGTTCAAGATAAATAAATAAGATAATCAAATTTAGTATAACAATTTGCTAATGCTCAGAATATGGAAATTCAAAAAGAAGTACCTCTTATTCAATATGTGTAATCTACAAAATAACAAATTAGAAATTAAATTACATACCACTGGCTAGTACCAAAACTATCGATTCTTGCACAAGTAAAGAGGAGTGCGTGATAGCATATGATATAAATAAAAAATAAATATATGAGAAGCAATGTCACTCCTACAATTATGTAGTAGTCCCATTATTATTTATTAATGGAATGTACAAAGTGTGACACAAAAGTATATGTTAAGTAGAAAATATTAAGATATCTCTCATGCACTGATCTCTTCCTTAGCTTCTCCACCCCAATTAATTATTCAAAATTTATACCAAAGGACTTATAATCTATATGTATCTCTCTTTGAGATGGGAACAACATCATGCTGTTGGTGCAATTTTTGATGCATCATCATCGTCATCAACTTCACATTCTTTATTAATACATATAATGGATCCCAACTTAGCTTCCGTAGCCATCATCCCTTCATTTTAAGCACAGAGATTCATATGTGACTCATTGGACACCCCTTTTCTTTTATCCATGCACAAATTGCATTGGAACATTCTTTTTCAAGTTTAACGCCATCAATGCCCATAATGCCTTGTGTTCAAGCTCGATTGGTAAGTGACAAGACTTTCCAAATACCAATTGGTATGGTGACATGCCAATTGTAGTCTTGAAAGCGGTGTGGTATGCCTAGAGAGCATCGTCCAACTTCCGAGACCAGTCAGTCCGATTTGCATTGACTATTTTTTCTAGAATTCCCTTCATTTCTCAATTTGATACTTCAACTTGTCCACTTTTATGTGGAGGATAAGGGGTTGCGACTTTATGCTTAGCGCCATATTTTCTCAACAATGAAGTAAACAACTAGTTGCAAAAATGAGACCCTCCATCACTGATAATTGCACGTGTAGTACCAAACTTTTTGAAAATGTATTGCTTCAAGAATCATACAACACTCTTCCAATCATTGTTAAGAAAACCTACAGCTTCTACCCATTTAGAAAGGTAATAAACTGCCACCAAGATATACGTTTTTCTGAAAGATCTCACAAATGGTCCAATGAAGTTAATTCCCCAGACCTATAACAACTCTACCTCTAGAATAGGATGAAGAGGTAACTCATGCTTTATCTGTCACGACCCAGGGGTACCCCTAGATATAACATGGCGTACTTGATCCCGAAGGGGTCTCATACAAACCCTTAGCATATCATATGACACAAGAACATAGGGAAAAATGGTGCAGAATTTAAAACTTTTCTTTACAATCGCAGTGTTTTATAAAATGAGAGAGTCTATAACACCATGTCTCAAACCATCTATAATAGTAGGATTAAAACTCTTGAATACAATCTTAGGGATATAGCCCTTGCATAAGTCTAAAACATAAAAGAAAGACATAAAGGACATATGGTCAAGCCCTCGAATACTATGAGGACCCACCAATATTCTTCTTCTTGATCTACTATGGTCCTAGCCATGAGGGTAGAATCCGATATCTCCAAACCCTACACTTATAGAAAATGTAGAAATATGGGTTAACACAAAATGTACTAAGTATGGAAGCCATGCATAAAAATCCTTAAAACATGCATAAAAGGGACATTTTATTTGAAACCATGCTATATGCCACTTTTGAACATCATCTTTGAAATAGTTGGAGAATGTAGCTCATAAGACAAACCATGCACAATTCATCATATCATAAAGGATATCATCATAATCACAAGCATAGTCTCCAACACAACATAATGCATACTCCAATCTTCACAAGACATAGTTCACATACATAATTACATACCATGATCATATCATCATAATAGAACTATCACATAAGCAACCCTAAGCTATACTTGTGCAATGCATAGATAGGATCCCATAATCCTATGTACACTAAGTATCACTTCTAGGCCACCATGATCATGCATAACATACCTTGACCTTATCCATAGCCAACATTCATAGACAAGGAGACATTCATGTTCATATCTTGTAATAAGTAAAGTCACTCCTAGAAACAATCCACATTATGCATACTTATAAGTTCATATATCTTCATAGCATAAGGAAACCACACCACAACCCCCTTATAAGTCTACTTGTGCAATGTATAAGTGAAGTCCCATACCTCCACTCACACTAAGTAAAGCTCATTAAGAAGTCATAAGTATAGTCGATGTTCATATTCATGTTCATGTTCATAATTCATAATAAAGCATGCATTAACTCATAATCATCATGTCATAAGGAAAACCTACCATGCCCACTCTCAAAGCTTACTTTTGCAATGCATGAATGAAGTCCCATACCCCCATTGACACTAAGTATAACCTTTTGAGGAACCATAACAAATAACCCATGTTCTTGTTCATAGTGAATATTCTTGTTCTTGATCATGTCATGGTTCATGTTCTTGTTCATGTAAGGAAATAACCTTAACCGACACAGACAATGTGAGCTACATGGAATCCGATGTCATGCCCCACACCCACACCGAAAAGAGGTGTCCTACTTGCCTAAGGTAGAACTAACATGTTTAGCCTTTAGGTGGATCCACTAGCTAAAGACCTATGTGGGCACATAGTTATGGGATAAGGAGATTGCTACTAGAAACCCAGACTGACTGATGTAGAAGGTTTCCATCTCATGAGATAACATGTTTTGGGAACCCGGACTGATTGGCGTAAAAGGAACCCATTGGGAAGCCAGACTAACTGGCATAGAAGCTTCCATATCATTTTCAAATCCACTCGGTGCTAAGCATAATTCCCTTTAAGTTCATGTTAAGTCTTGACTTAAGTTCATTTTTATGGAAGGGTGACTTAACACACAATCCAATACAATATCATGATATAGCTCTTGGATTCATTAGGTGAGAATGACCTTTCAACCTTAGAATCATTAATATGTGAGTAAACCTTTCACATCGGATTCATAGTGTTATGAGTACAACCTTTCAATCAACACAATAACATTATCACAGCCTTAGATAATTCATGCATAGTCATGTAAAAGGGTAAGCGGAGAATGACCTTTCAACAACTACCATAATTACACAATAGTCATATGATCTTCACTCTCTAAGTGAATCATGAGTTCATACACAATTCTTATCAACATGTACAAACCCTCATAATTTGTCCTTCAAGGACTAGGAATCAACTCAACCCAAACATCTAGAATTAGCACATTACATAAGGGGAATATCATGATTCAATAACTCAATCAACACCCTAGTCACATCATAGTCATATTCATGCATGGGGTGTGTGTGTGATTGTCCTCTCAATGATACAAAAACAACATTATCATCATAGACACTTCACTCTCAAAGTGTTCATAAACATGCACATAATATCATAATCATGCATACCCCTCATATCTTGCATTCAAGGATCATGTTAAGTCAACATATCTAGCATTCACCACATGAGACATAGATATAGTCATATCTCAAATACAACATTCATTCCATGCATAAACTCATATACTTATATTATAGGTCATGTGGGTGAAGTTCTTTCATAATGATGCCATATACAATTTAGCATACATTATAGCTTCCTTCTTTAAGCCTTAACATTCTTAATTTATTCATATTAGGTTTCACCCTTAAAGCCTTAGGATACATCTTCATGTTACAACCCTTACTACACAACCATGATCCATCATATAAACCCTAATCAAATCAATTCATGTCTAAAAGCTTTACCCTTAAGTAATTCATATCTAGGTCATCTAGTCTAAGGCAATTCATAAAGAAGTTCATCATTCTTGGAAGGTCACATCTAAACCCTCAATTTGCCTCTTTCATGACATAACACTAGACTATATCAATTTCACTATAGACCCTTAGGTTAATCAAGGATACATGTTTGATTATACTAGAATCATGTAATTACACGAAGAACAACCATTAATCACATAATTGGGCCAATATTCAACAATTCCCACATCATGAAGTCAATCTAGTAAAGTGGGGGATTCATGGGTCCAAGGGGAGTTTTCATCATAAAACAACAATACTCCATCAATCCAATCTTAATTCATCATAATCAACCATAATAAACCATAATTAAACAATTGACAACATTTTGGAAGAAGAACCATGACATATATTAAAACCCTAGGTTTTTAGGGGATTTTGGAAACTTGAAATCATCTTTTGGAAGGGCACCTTGAATGGAACTTAATCAAGGATGTAGACTACCATACCTTGATTGTAGAAAATCCACAAAAATTGAGTGATAAATATGAAATCTTGAGCTTCAAACCGTCACTCCTTCTTCTCCAATGGTGGTTTCTAGAGAAAGGATTATTTGGGGAGGAGGGGTGGTTATAATTTGGGGTCTTGAGATATAATGAGTTAATAGGGTGTTTAATGACTTAAAGTACTTTATATAGGTGAAATAAATCCATATTAAATGACCCCTAATGAAAACTAATTAAAAAGGAATTTACCTAAAGACCCCTACATTGGCCGAGTCTTGGAGAGCAAGTGCAGGCATGACCTACGACTGGGACCTACGGTCCGTAGGTCAGCCTACTGGCCGTGCTTCAGGTTCGTAGGTCATGGTCTGCAGCTTGAGTTGGATGGATTGACTCATGCCCAAGAGCTATGGAGCGTGGATGGACCTACGCCTCGTAGGTGCCATCCGTAGCTCACACTTTGGGCAGTCTTGGGGCAGATTTTGGGGACTGTTTTAGGGTCCTCCTCAAGGACCCCTTTGGTTGGTCCTTGGGGAGTCGTACCTTGACGTTTAAACCCTAAAAACCTCAACCTAAAATCTGGAAGTCATTTTACACTTCTAAACCCCACATCCCACTTAACAACACACTCGTAAGGCTCTAGTTCCACCTACTAGTTTTCCGGGTTATCCCATCATCGATACTCCTCCTTTATTTTGGCATTGAATAAATTGCTTAAAGAGATAATGAGCATCTTGGTATAATGATGGCCAATAGTAGAAACTTTGAAGCACTTTGGTGGTTGTGCTCAGCCCGCTACGATGTCCACCTACTAGTGATGAATGGCAAGCATCGAGAATTGCATTCAGTTCCACTTCCGATATGCAACTTCTAATTATGTGGTCTGCGCATTCCCTAAATAGGTATGGTTCATCCAAGAAGTTCCTCTTTATATTAAACAAGAACTTCTTTTGTTGATAAAAATTCAGTCCCTTGGGCATAATCCCACACACTACATAGTTTGCGAAATCAACATACCAGGGTGATTTGCCATGGATTACCCTCATCACTGCTTCGTCGGGAAATGCTGTCCCTATGTCCCTGTCGCCAGGATCAACAATATTGGTTTCCAACTGAGATAAGTAATCTGCCACTTGGTTCTCATATCCTTTTCGATCCTTGACCTCGAAATTAAACTCTTGCAACACAAACACCCACTGAATCAATCTCGGTTTTGCATCTTTCTTAGCCATGACATAATAATTGTCGCATGATCTGTGTGCACCGCCACTTTAGTACTCAATAAATACACTCTAAATTTTTCAAAAGCATACAGCACCGCTAGTAAATCTTGTTCAATGACTATATAATTCTTTTGAGCTACATTCAAGGTTTTACTCGCATAATAAACCGAGTGAAATAGCATGCCTTTTCGTTGACCAGGAACAGCTCCCAAAGCAACACCACTAGCATCACACATGAGTTCGAACGAAATACTCCAAATCGTGGGTAACAATGATCAGAGCTAATACTAGTTTTTCTTTTAAGCACAAACATTCTTTTAGACAAACTTCATCAAAGTTGAAAGTGGATTCTTTTTCTAGTAACTTGCAAAGGGGGTGAGCTACCTTGAAAAATCCTTTATACCGCTTGTAGAAATCCACATGGCCTAGAAAACTCCAGAAGCCTTTCACTGTAATAAGAGGGGGTAGTTTAGCAATGACTTTGACTTGAGCTTGATCTACTTGCATTCCTTCACCAGAAATTTTATATCCCAAAACAATACCCTCTTTGAACATGAAATGATACTTATCCCCGTTCAAAACAAGATAGGTTTTAAGGCATCTTTGTAGTACCTTCCCAAGGTGTTCAAGACATGCTTCAAATGAATCACCAAAAATTGAAAAATCATCCATAAAGACCTCCATTGAGTCTTCAACTATATCGGTGAAAATAGAAAGCATACATCGTTTAAATGTTGTCGAGGCATTCTATGACCCAAAAGGCATTCTATTGTAAGAAAATGTTCCATAGGGACATGAAAAAGTTGTTTTCTCTTGATCTTCCAGTGCAATAAAAATGTGGTTGTACCCGGAGTAAGCATCTAAAAAGCAATACCAACCACGCCCCACAATCCTATCAAAACTTAAATTAGTAAATAGCAACACCATTAGCTAATTAATGCATTCAACTACATAATCACACCCCCAAGAATGGGGTTCTTAGCCAAACATAATAAAGAACAAGAAAGCGTTACCAATGAAGTTTTCCATCAGGTTTGCCAACAATCCACAGGTATCCAAATGCACAAAATCAGCAAAAAAATCAAGCAAACCCTAAATCTCTACTCAAAAAACGTAAAAATAATGTTTTAGAATTTTGAATATCAAAAACCCAGAACTGGACTATGTGGGAAGTACTTTTCTTATTTTCAAAATTAACTTTATACGTTCCCATAATTTTAGCATTGGAGTCACTCTGCGAAGTAAGTCAGGCTTCACCGACCAGGTCGGTGATGTGCCAAGTGCTCCTCTTCTCACCATTTTGGCGTGCCTTTTTCATCCAAATTGTTCTGTAACTTTAGGCGATAGAAATCGGCCTCGCCGATCTGTTTGGCGTGACACTGAAACACCATTTTTCTTGCGAAGTTAGTTTTGTCCATGGGCAGGCCTGCTGGAACAATAGGCGAGCTGAAGGTCCACTCGGCGAGTTGCCGAGGGGATTTGTCGAGTACCAACTTTTCTTTCCTTCAACTTTTTCACTCCTTTATTCCTCGTAATATCTTTGCCTTGCTCTTTTCCATTCTTTGTTGCAAAATAGCATTTTAATGTCAGTTATGAACATAAAATAGGCATTGAGGACACTAAATCTTTGAATATTAAGCATAAATGAGTCAAAATCCTCGACTCATCACCGTCCGTAGAGATTGACTTAGAGAAACAAAATTTAAGCCTCTTGTTCATAATAGCCTTCACGGGCCGTGAATCGATGAATCGCCAGTGAAAAGGTCCCATCAATTATTTTTTTCAAGGTTATATGGGTCTTTTCCTATGCATCTAATACATGAAATAGGTCGGTTTAATCCTAATACTAGTTCCTATATAAGTGTTTTAAGCCTAAAACTTAACCATTCTAAATCACTCTTTAAATTTCCCCATATCCCTCCAAGTTCTTTCCCTAAATATTTCTCTCTCTTAGAGAAGAAGAAGTAAAGCTAGATTTTTCAAGACCAAGTCTCCTAATCATCCATTGATTGCAAGCTTTTGGCATCAAGATATGATAATTTTCATCTATGGAGCCGTTTCCTCCATGGATTTCCTAAATTGTCCAATTTATAAAGTTAGAAATCCCCAATTGAGTTAGGGTTTTCCCTCTATGTCATGGGTTCTTTGAAATGTTGATTTATTTAATTGATTTATGAAAATTTATCCATGAATTGATATAATCTCATAATTTTAAGGTGAATCCCCATGAACCCATGCTTAACCCATGTTTTCTAAATATTGATGATTGAAAGTGGGTCTTGAACTATGAATGGTAAATTATGGAATCATGCATGTTCTTATGGAATTGATGAGATATGACATAGATTGATTTGAGAGTAAAAGCATATATGTTGTTGTTGTTGTTGTTGTTTTTGTTGTTAATTGTTGTGAAATGATTGCTCACATAACTACCTGATGCATGAATATTAAAGGTTTGCTCACATTGAGGATTCTAAGGTTCAAAGGTCTTCTCACCTAAAATAAATCAAAGATAATGAGATATTAATGAAACCTAGCTTGGGTTGGTTACTTCATTGTACCTTTCCATGGATGACATATGACTTAACTCGGATTGGTAAGATGATGTGCCCTACCATGGATAATAAAGAAAGGTTAAGAAAATGACTATTCTGTGGGATTTACGCTTAGCACCGAGAGGATATTAAGATGTGAGGTCTCCCGTCAGTAGAGGTCAGGTTTCTAGAAGAAATATCTTTATCCCATATCTATGTGCCCCCATAGGATGATTGTCTATGATATACATTAGCTAGAAGTTCATGGTCTTACCTTGGAAAGTAGGACACCCCTTTTTTGTGTGAGGTAGACACCAGATTTCGTGTTGATAGCTCACATGGTAGTATATGTCGGTTAAAGGTAAATCTCCCACAATAATGAACTAAGGTTACTTCATGAAGTATCTCACATGTGACTTAAGATGATGTTTATTTGCATGGACAATGTTTTGTGACTTAGGTCCTCTAGTTCTTTTACATTCATGATTTAGCTTGGTCATTGTACTTTATGGAAATTTACCTTTCTCATGTTTTCGATTGTTTTATGCATGTCTATCATACTTAGTACATATTTTGTACTAACGCATACACTTGCGTACATTTCCCCAAATGTAGGGACCGACCTTATAGATTCGCACTTTCGTGGCTCATATAGAAGATTGAAGATTGGTGAGTCCTTATATTATGAAGAATGAGCTTCATTTTCCCCTTTAGTCTTTACTTTCAGTTTTGGAACTTGATGTACAGGTTACGCCCCAATAAACTCTTATGTACTAGATGGCTTTGAGATGATGTTTACATTTCCGCCTTTCTCTAAAAAACTTCTATATGATGAAATTATCTTTTTATCTCTTACATTCTATCTCCTTGTATGATGAATGCTAAGTGGCTTCTATGGGCCATCTCATTGTCTTATACGCCATGTTACACTTCGGAGCTACCTTGGGTTGTGACAAACATTGTAATCAAAGAATATGGTTTAGAAAGGTCCTAGGAAATCTCTAAGCCACGTTGAGTAGAGTCTAGTTCATGAGTGTGAAGCGCCCCACACTTATGAATAAGAAGATATAAGATGATTAGGAAACTCCACTTATTTCACTAATCTAAAGTCATGCTATATAATGTAACTCTATATTTCTTTCTCCTAATCCATATCCGGTGCTTTTCAGGATATGACCACTCGAAGAGTTTACGTTAAGAGGATTTTGAATGAGAATGTGGAACGTGAAACTCTTCGATGCCCTCCTCAAGCTCCTCAAGTTTTGGTCGACCCTTAGGCTGAGCAAATGACTAATGCAGAGTTTAGGGTTGCTTTTCAACTGATGGCTCAAGCCATGACGACTCAAGACAAAAGGGGGGTTGTGGCCCCTGTGAACCCAAATGTGGATGCAAGGTTGAGGAAGATCCTCAAAGTTTATTGATGAAGTGTATAAGGTGTTTATGATCATGTGAGTGGCGCCGGTGGAAAAGGAGGAATTGGACGCTTACCAACTTAAGGGTGTTGCTCCAGTTTGGTTCAACCAATGGAAGGATGAGAGGGAACTTGATGTGGGTCCTCTCGATTGGGAAAAGTTTAAGGTTGGTTTCCTTGATAGGTTCTTTCCCCTTGAAATGAGGGAGGCAAAGGTGCTCAAATTCATCAACATTTGTCAAGGAAACATGAGTGTGAGAGGATATGCTTTGAAGTTCACACAATTCTCTAGGTATGGTCCTTTTATGGTTGCCAATTCTAGGGCAAGTATGATTAAGTTTTATTGTTGTGTTCGAGGTTGTAGTTAAAGAATGCCGTGCTGCAATGCTTATTAATGATACATACATTTCTCATCTCATGGTTCATTCTTAACAAATCGAAGAGAAGAAACTTAAGAAAAGGTCTAGGGATTCAAAGAGGGCTAAGTCCAGTGATGGTAACTTCTCACATTCAAGGTCTGATGGGCATGGTTGTTATAAGTTTCGACAATGGTTTTTCAGCAAAGGTTCCTCCAATGCTCATTCTAAGTTCAATAAAGATATGGTGTCTAATCCTAAGCCTGAAGGAGGAAATGGTAGTGGATGTTCAATACTGTCTACTTGTGCTAGGCGTGGGAAGAAACACGAGGGTAAGTTCTTAACTGGCACGGATGGTTGCTTCGGTTGTAGTAAAAGTGGTCATAGTATGAGGGATTGCTGTAACACCCCGGAAACTAGTATACCAAACTAGAGCCTCAAGCAAGGGCTCTAGAGTTTGATGTATGTGGATTAGAGTCGTAGATGAGACGTCCTATACTTAGAATGAGGGGTTTAGAGGTTAAACGTCAAGGCACGTGTTACGCCCCGTAGTTTAGAAGACCGTTTAGGATTCTATTGAGGGTTGCAAGGGCAAGTGCCAAATCAAAGGGGCAAAGACTAAGCCAATGGCCAAGGCTGCCCCAATCTTGGTGCACACTGCCTCAAGTCCACGACGACCACCACGGCCAGTGGTGTGGACCATGGTTCGTGAGGCCAAGGCAGTAGATCCCTAAGGGCTGCCTCAAGGTGGCTACCTTCACAAGCCACTTCACGACCAGTGGTCTTGACCATGGTTCGTGAGGGGTGTCGTGAAGTCCCCTTAGGTGTGAGGGAGGAAAGGCCTTGAGGCCAAGGCACTGCCTAGTGGTCACGACCATCACCACTACTCATGGTCCTGACCATGGAACTTGGGAGGTCTCGTGGTCATCCCTTGGTTTTGTGGAGGCCAAGACGCAAAGGCCTAGCTACTGGTCCAAGCCGCGAGCAGGACCACGGTCAGTGGTGAGGATTACGATCTGTGGGGCCTCTCGTGAAGGCATGGATAGTAGGCTCCCAAGTGGGGAGTTAATGAGAAATTCCAAACGTGGGATTTTTTGGGTGGGGTTGTTTTACCTAGTCCTAAAACCCCTATATAAGATATTTTAAGTTTTTAAACACTTATTTAAGTCACTTTATCACAAGACCCAAATCAAAACCCCAAAACACTCTCCTCTCAAATATTTCTCTCTCTAGAAAACCCAAGACTTGAAGAAGAAGATCCAGCTTGAAGCTTGGACCAAGAACAAACCTCCATTGTTGAAACCTTGTGTTAGGGCTTTGATTAAAGGTATTTTAGCTTATTCATCTATGGGTTCTTCCACCCATACAGCCCCCTAGAGATCCCCCAATTGTGAAGTCAAAAACCCAATTCTAGCAAGGGTTCTTCTTACATTGTAGGTAGGGTTTGGGTATGATTCCAATCTAGTGGATAATACCTAATTATGTTTGATTTAGCATTTAATTGTGATATTATGCTGAATTCACGTGCTTTCCATGATTTCCATAGTTGAATTGATGAGGTTTAATTATGTGGGTTATTACCATGGAAGGTGAAATTAAAGGTCAAGGTGATCTCCTAGAATTAATGCTTTGACTAGTAATTTTCTAAGGTTAGAAACCTATATTCATGAATTGAACTAGAATAATATGAATATGATGGGTCTTGTCTAGCAATGCTTGATATTGATCTTACATGATGACTTATGACTAGAATCTATTGATAATGAGGAATGTGATGAGAATTGCTTAAGATGAAGCTTATGACTTGAATGCCTTGTAATCTAGATATGAATAAGGATAGAATGAAGTAAAGCTTTGAGAGTAAGACTTGTAGTCATGTATGTTGAATCACTAGGGCTTCGATAGTAGAGTAAATGTGATGAGGAGAAGTCTAATAGGTGGATTTCTGGTGAAAGGCCTATACTCACCTAACCTACCTTATGAATACTTGGAAGTATGAAGTGATAGAATCACTTGAACATGGATTGTTTGTCAAGGAAATCCTTATATGAGATATGAATGTTAAGCAAGGCTTAATAGTGAATCTAGGGGTATATGCTTGGCCCCTAGTGGATATTGACAATGAGATGGAGTGTCACACACGATAGGGTCCGGGCTCCAAGTTGAAAGGAGAAGCACACCTAGTTTATGTGAGGACTATCCAAGTTAAAGGGGCAACTCTTACGTAGTAGAGTGTGGGTTTTCCCAAAGTTAGGCCTCATGAGATAGAATCCTTCACATAGTTGAGTTAAGGTTTCTAGTAGCAATTTCCATATCCAATGAACTAAGACATGCTTGAAGAAGCATCTCATAGTGTTCTACAACATAATTGAACTAAGACTTACTTAATGAAGTACCTCATACTGATCAAGAGTGTAAATGGACTTAGACATGCTTAAAGTAGTATCTTATAGGGTCCATGATGATGATGAACTAAGACATGCATAAAGTAGTATCTCCTAGGGTTCAAGCTAATAATGAACTAAGATGTGCTTAAGATAGTGCCTCATAGTGTTCTAAAGTTAAAGAGATGAACTAGGTTCCAAACGAAGAAATATTAGTATGAGGACCTAAAAGTGGTAATTAGCATGTATATTATTATGGGATGCTATGCATGCATTGCACAAGTATGACTTAGGGTTATTAAAGAAAAGATTTGAGATAGGATTGTGCTATAGTTGTCTTCCTTGCTATAATTGACTAGAGGTGAGAGATTCCCTTAGTTATGAAAGTTAAGCTAATAATGAGGCCAAAGGAGGGTGAGTATGACTAGGATGACTTCAAGGTTATGCTTAGCGAGAAAGGTAGTATGGGATGCCTTTCATGTATTGTAAAACTGTGCTTTGAGGTTACCTAGGAATATGGTACCATTATGGTAGAGAAGTTTAAGAGTTGACTATGTATATAGACTATGATTAAGATGACCAAAAGGGGGTACTTGGCTTGTGTGGTATTATGAGATACTATTCATGCTTTGCACATGTATGTTTTTGAGGTTACTTGAGAATGGTTTTATTATGGTCTAGATGACTAAGAGTCAATTATGCTTATATGATACTTATGCTGGATACTTTTCTTATTATGGTTACGACGTACCTCCTATGCTCATTAACTATGTCTTATGTTGACTTATGATTATATGATGCTTATATTGGAGATTATACTACGACTACGTTATTATTTCTTATGCTTTTGTCTTATGTTGACTAAAACCATTTTGAGATGCTCTTATGTTGTTGTGCTAGCTTTCATACTTGGTACATTTTGTACTAATACATACTTTGCCTACATTCTAATCACATGTAGGGTTTCAGAGATTGAGTTCTTTTGGAGGTTAGGTTTCTATGATGCAAGAAGAGTTGATGATTTGGTGAGTCCTCATAGCTTTGAGGACAAACCCATTATTTTCTTTATGTCATTTCTTTATGTTTTAGACTTTGTATGGGCTGCGTCCCAATATTTTTATTCAAGAGTTATGTTAGATGGTTTGAGACAAAAGTGTAGTAAAGACTTCTGCTTGCTTTATGAAAATGTTTTAGATTGTGTGGTTTAACAGAAGTTTTAAATTTTCTGTACTTTTTTTTATTATCTTATGTTATGATTATGCTAAGGGCTTGTATGAGACCCCTTCGGGGTCAAGTACACCATGTTACGTCTAAGGGGTACCCTTGGATCGTGAAAATTGCCCAATTTTTATAGCTAAAAAAAGGGAGGGTAAGCAAGCTCCTCCTAGTGGTTTGGGTTCTAGTGCTCCCAAGAAAAACCAATTCTATGTACTTCAGACTCGTGGTGAACAAGAGGGCTCTCCCGATGTGGTTACCGGTATGTTAAAAGTATTCCAACTTGATGTATATGATTTACTTGACCCCGGTGCTACCTTGTATTTTGTGACTCCATATGTGTCTATGAGGTTTGAAATTCTTCTGATGTGTTGTTAGATCTTTTTTCTGTCTCTACTTTTGTTGGTGATTCTATTGCGGCTAAGAGAGTCTATAGAAATTGTCCCGTTTCTTTATACTATAAAGTCACTCGTGTTGATCTCGTAGAGTTTGATATACTAGATTTTGATGCCATTCTTGGGATGGATTAGTTGCATTCTTGTTATTGTTCTATTTATTAGAGGACTATAGTGGTCAAGTTTTTGTTCCCAAATGAGCCTGTCCTAGAGTTGAAAAGGGGAATTCCATGCCCAAAGGTGGGTTTGTATATTGTCTTAAAGTTAGAAAGATGATTTCTAAGGGTTGATTTATCATCTAGTTAGGGTGAGGGATATAGATTTCAAAACCCCTACTCTTCATTCGGTCCCCGTTGTAAATAAGTTTCTGGAAGTGTTCCCAGATGATCTACCTAGTACTTCTCTCGAAAGTGAAATAGACTTCGGTGTTGACCTTCTCACAGATACACATGCTATCTCTTTTCTTCCTTATTGTATGTCTCTGACAAAACATTGAGGAATTGAAAGGGCAATTGAAAGACTCGTTGGATAAGGTTTTCATCCGACCGAGTATCTGTCTATGAGGTGCTCTAGTTTTGTTTGTCCAAAAGAAAGATTGTTCACTCCGTATGTGTATTGACAACCGACAATCGAAAAAGGTTACCATAAAGAATAAATATCCTCTTCCAAGGATAAATGACTTGCTTGAGCAACGAAGAGGAACAAGTTACTTCTCTAAGATTGACCTCTGATCGGGTTATCACCAATTAAGGGTTAAAAAATATGATAATCCAAAATTAGCTTTTCAAACTCAGTATGGTCACTATGATTTGGTGATGTCCTTTGGCTTGACTAATGCTTCAGAAGTTTTTATGGACTTGATGAATAGGGTGTTTATGCAATGCATTGACATGTTTGTGATTATGTTCATTGATGATATATTGATATATTCAAGGAGTGAAGATGATCACGCTAATCACTTGAGGATTCTGTTGAAAATCCTAAAGGACCAATAATTTTTTGCAAAGATTAGTAAATGTGAGTTTTTGTTGAAGTATGTGGCTTTTCTTGGTCACATTATTTCCAAAAAAGGTATTGAGGTAGATACTAGTAAGATGGATGTGGTCAAAAGTTTGCCTAGACCTCTATCCCTTCTTATTTAGGAGCTTGTTTTGTTTAGTCGGTTACTATAGAATGTTTGTGGAATGGGTTTCATTGAATTCCTCTCCATTGGCGGCGTTGAACATAAAATTCTTATGATCGGAAGCTTGTAAGAAGAGTTTTTAAGAGTTGAAGGATAGACTAACTTCGGTTATGGTGTTAAACTTACCGGAAGGAACTGATGGGTTTGTTGTTTATTGTGATGCTTTAAGAATAGAATTGGGATATGTCCTCATGCAAAATGGGAATGAATTGCCTATGCCTCAAGGTAGCTTAAGGTGCATGAAAATAACAATCCTACCCACGATCTAAAACTAGCGGCAGTTGTGTTTGCCTTAAAATTTTGGAGGCAGTACTTCTATGGTGTTCATGTCTATGTTTTTACAGAGCACACAAGTTTGCAATATGTATTCAGTCAGAAGGATCTAAATCTTCGCCAGAGATGATGGCTTGAGTTATTGAAGGACTGTGACATGAGTGTTCTCTATCACCCTGGCAAGGAAAACGTGGTGGCATATGCTCTTAGTTGATTCTCAATGGGTAGTGTGTCTCATATTGAGAATGGTAAGAAGGAGTTGGTTAGAGATTCACAGATTGGCCCGAATGGGTGTTCAGTTGATTGACTCTAGTAAAGGTGGTGTTATGGTTCAAAATGGTTTGGAATCGTCTTTTGTGACATATGTAAAAGCTAAGGAAGGTCTTGATCCAACTTTGGTTTAATTGAAAGAAGCATGCTTAAGAAGTCCATTGAGGCTTTTATGCTAAGGGGGAGATGTTGTTCTTCGTTATCAAGGTTGTTTGTGTGTTCCCAATGTAGATATCTTGAGAGATCAAATCTTATTAGAAGCCCATAGTTGTCGATAATCCATTAACCGGAGAGCCACTTAGATGTACAATAACTTGCGGGAGGTCTATTGGTGTAATGAAATGAAGAAGGATGTTGCAGATTTTTTTGCTAAGTATCCTAATTGTCATCATGTGAGAGTTGAGTATCAGAAACCAGAAGGTTTGTCCCAAGAAATTAACATTCCTACGTCGAAGTGGGAAGATTTGAATATGGACTTCATTGTTGGATTACCTCGTACCGGGCGACAACATAATTTGATTTTAGTTATAGTAGCTCAAATGACGAAATCAGCTCATTTCGCTCCCGTACGAGTGATGAATCTGAGATTTAGACTCATTTAGGGCTTTATTTACATTGATTTAATGTTCTCAAATTCTTATTTTGTGCCAATAACTGATGTAAAACCCTTGAATTCTAGGTATATGGATTGTGAAACAAAGCAAGGACACAAATTTGAAAAAAAAAAAGGAACAAAGCAAGCTGAAAGAATGAAGAAAGTAAGTCTGGTGATCGCCAAGTCTACTTGGCTAGTCACCGAATGGCTTCTTAACCGTCTAAAGTTCCAGTGTGCCATGCCCCGAAGGAAAGAACCATGTTGGTGAGAGAAAGGACCAGTCGACGGATCGCCGAGTGGTTTCGCGATGCAGTGTTGGATCGCCCAAAGTTACAGACCAGGACGGTGCTGAAGGCCAAGGCAAAAGGGCGGAGGAAATGACCAAAGGGCAGATCAGCGAGCCTTACTTACTACACCGAGTGGCTCTTCACAGTACATTTTTGGCGACTATAAATACATTTTTGAACATTTAGTTTAGTATCAATTTTTATAAATTACTCTTTAGAACATATTTTTATCAAGTTTTTGAACTAAGAGACAAGTTTTCTCTAGTTTACCCTATGCTTTGAAAAATTGAAGTTTTTCACTTTTGAGAAATTAGAAGTGGGTCTTTGAGATTCTTCGACTTGGAACATTGTAAAGACGAAATCAATCTTACCTAGTTGATGGAAACACAATTTGGTAACAATTTTTATCTTTTTATGATATCTAGGTAAAACCCAATTCTTGGAGTGTGATTATGGGCTGATTTAGTTTATGGGTATTGTTAATTGTTAGTGTAAATGCTATTTAGAAGTGAGTTCAATCATTAATTGTTGTTTAATGAAAGAATTGTAGTTGAAAATGCAGTTTTAACCTTGTGTTTTTGGCTTGCTCGATCGAGAGATTTTAAAACTAAACTTTTTTATTGATGGTTAGTGGGTATTGGGTTAACATGGGTTCAGCTCAAAAGAATGAATCCTAAACCCAATCCCACACATTCAGCTCGAGGGAGTGAATGGACTAAGGTGTGGGATGTCCTTATTTTGCGTGCTTGTTGATGTTCGAGACAAATCAACTTGATTCGGGGTAAATTATTCGAGAGAAAGTTTACCTCCTCTATAGCCTAGCTTACTCACTAATATCTAGCTATTCTCTAATAGTTGCAATTACCCATTTGTCTTTATTAACCTTTAATTGATCACATCCTAATAACCTATCTCATTATTTTATTTCGTATTGTTTTCCACTATTGTTAGTTGATAATTAAAACCAAAACCCCCCATTTGACATTCGTGTCACCCCTTGATTTGAATGATGTTTTGCCGATAGGCGTGCCTCCAGGCTTGAGGCCACAGTTCCTAGCATGATTGAGAGGGCCTTTGCTGCTATTTTGAAATGCTTGAGTCTGATTATTGCTGCCTTTGCGGCACAAATAGTGGTGTGTGAGCTATGCCAAGGGGCCATTGATGAGGTGACGACTCTAAAGGACGCTATTACTGAGCTGAGGAAGGATGTGGACCAGCTGAAGTCCACAGACACGTCTATGATTTTTGGG
This sequence comes from Solanum lignicaule, assembly GCA_029582545.1. NCBI lineage: Eukaryota > Viridiplantae > Streptophyta > Magnoliopsida > Solanales > Solanaceae > Solanum > Solanum lignicaule. The sequence goes on from JAJOOF010012073.1 coordinate 28,742, forward strand.
ACTGTGGAGATTCCCGGTAAGCCAGTTGATACCAGAGATGAATTTCGAGCTGAAGAGGTAGCTGCTGCCGAGTCTTAGGTTGAGATCAATAATGAACCTACTTATGAGGGCCTCATAGAGATTAAGGAGTCCATGGTAGATTCAGCCATGCAGATTTCATTGGCAGTCACCACCATGGCTGGATCTAGTGCTACTGATGCTGCACCGGGCACTGATTCCCCGACAGATGGAGGAACTGTGTAGACATAACTTTTCTTTACCTCCCTCTCTGTCAGTTTTATTAACTTTTTAGTTTTGGTTACATTTGAGGACAACTGCTTTTTATTGGTGGTGGGGTGAGATATTTCCATACCTACCTCTTGGGATTATATTTTTTTGTATGTATATTGAGTTTTTGTGCTGTAAATTGTGTTTTGACACTGTTTTGTGGATGTTTGAGCTTATGCCTCCGAATTTTGAATGCAAATGGTTTTTGACCCTTCTAAGCCACTTTTTGTTGTGTTTGAATATGGCTGTTCTTGTGAAAATTTGAGTGTCGGTCATGATAAATATCGATGACTGGAATAGTGCTCTTAATCGAACAAAAATGAATGTACAACTACAATGAGGCCAATTGAAGTTTATAGATAATATGTGAACTTTTTACATCTCGTTGTGACTAGCCAATTATCGAATTGAGTCTCTTGTGATGAACATTGCACGCTAGCGAAAGTGTGAAGTCTTGTTTGATATTGGTGTCAATGCCTTGTGTGATGAACTTACCGTGAACCTTGTGTGATGACACCTAGAATTTTTCCCGTTGGTCCGGTTGACTAAGTGATGCAAGCTCTTGAAATGATCTTAGGAAATTTTTTTGAAGAGTGAAACATCTTGACAATATACCTCTGTTGTGGCCAACCTTTTGAGATGTGTGAAATTTGCTTGAACACCCTTTGAGCCTTACCATTTTCTTGGAAGAAACTTGATGTAATCGTAACCCCCCTTTATCATTTCACCCATAATCATCATGAAGTGTGGTTTGTTTAAATAGCCAACTTAGGCCAAAAGCCTAGGTTGGGGGTATGGTAAAAAGAGAAGGTAAATCTAGAAGTGCAAAAAAGTAACCCTTGATCCATGGTTTTGAGAAAAATTGAACCCCTCCATACAAAAAAATGAGAAAAAGAAAAGAAGAATGAAAAAAAAGAACGAAAAAGTTGAGAAATAAAGTTGTGAAAGTTTCAAAAGAAATAGGGTGTCCGGTATTCCATGAGAAGTGAATAATGAGGTGTATTTTGAGCATGAGTGAAAGTGATGAAGAAAAAGGAAATAAAGTGTTGTTCATACCACATTTCATGTTGATAGCAGCCAGTGAGCCTAAATGACCATACCTTTACACTCATCCCCGTTAAAAGCCTTGAAAAGACCTTTGTGATCTCGAGTGAGCTGAAACGAATGTTGGTTGGAAAATAAGTGCAAACCTATGGGTGAAGGCATGCATGTGTTCATCTTTGTGAGTGTTAGAGTTGTATGTGATTTCAGAGCTTTAAATTGTTGAAGAATAGTGTGTGAATATGAAATCATTCTTTCTGTGAGGGAATTTGAGTACCTTTGTTGAGCTTGAACTTGCATTTGAAGCAAGTATTGTGAACTTGAGAATCTTTGGTAATGGTGAGTCACAACTTTAACCTTTAAGTGGACAATTGATCCTTGCATGAGTAAATTGAGTCTTGTTGTGTGCATTCATGATTGAGTCTTGTGTAGCACTGTTTGAGACATCCTTTTTGAACTTTGGAACTTGAGATTTACTTGACGACAAGAAAACATTTAAGTTGGGTTGTTGATAAGTCCAAGATTTAAACTCATTTAGGGATTTATTTACAATGATTTAATGCCCTCAAATGCTTATTTTGTGCCAATAACTGATGTAAAATCCTTGATTTCTAGGTATATGGATTAAGGAACAAAGCAAGGACACTAATTTGCAAAAAAAGGAACAAAGCGAGCTGGAAGAATGAAGAAAAGTAAGCCTGGTGATTGCCAAGTCTACTTGGCAAGTTGCCGAATGGCTTCTTGACCTCCTAAAGTTCCAGTGTGCCAAGCACTGAAGGAAACAACCAAGTTGGCGAGAGAAGGGAGCAGTCAACGGATCGCCGAGTGGTTCCGCGATGCAGTGTTGGATCTTCAAAAGTTACAGACCTTGAGGATGCTGAAGCCCAAGGAAAAAGGGCATAGGAAATGACCAAAGGGTGGATCGCCGAGTGGATCGACGAGCCCGACTAACTATGCCGAATGGCTCTTTGTAGCACATTTTTGGCAACTATAAATACATATTTGAACATTTAGTTTAGTATCAATTTTTATCAATTACTCTTTAGAGCATATTTTTATAAAGTTTTTGAACAAAGAGATAACTTTTGTCTAGTTTTCCCTAAGCTTTGAAGAATTGAAGTTTTTCACTTTTGAGAAATTGGAAGTGGGTCTTTGAGATTATTCGACTTGGAACATTCTAAAGATGAAATCAATCTTACCCAGTTAATTGAAATTCAATTTGGTAACGAGTTTTATCTTTTAATGATGTCTAGCTAAGACCCCAATTCTTGGGGTGTGATTATGGGCTGATTTAGTTTATGGGTATTGTTAATTTTTAGTGTAAATGCTATTTAGAAGTGAGTTCAATCATTAATTGTGGTTTAATTTAAGAATTGTAGTTGCGAATGCAGTTCTACCCGTGTGTTTTTGGCTTGCTTGAGAGAGAAGTTTTAAAACTAAGCTTTTTGATTGATGGTCAGGGATATTAAGTTGACATGGGTTCAACTCGAGAGAGTGAATCCTAAACCCAATCCCACACATTCAGCTCGAGAGAGTGAATGCACTAAAGTGTGGGCTGTCCTTATTTTGCGTGCTTATTGATGTTCGAGAGAAATCAACTTGATTCGGGGTACATTGTTCGAGAGAAAGTTTACCTCCTCTATAGCCTAGCTTACTCACTAATATCTAGCTATTTTCAAATAATTGCAATTACCCATTTGTCTATATTAGCCTATAATCGATCACATCCCACGAACCCGTCTCATTATTGTATTTCGTATTGCTTGCCACTATTGTTAGTTGATAATTCAAACTATAACCCCCCCAGTTGACATTTGTGTCACCCCCTGATTTGAATGATATTTTTATTCAAAAATTTCTATTCCTATGACTGAATTGACCATAATCGTACTTGCTAATTTATTCTCAAAAACATACCGCTCCTCTTGGGATTCGACCCCAACTCATTTAGTTGGGTTATATACTGATTAACGATCATTGATGCTTAGAATTGGATAAAGTCTCTTTGATAACGTTATATTTCTAATCAACGAGTTTCTTATTCGGTGGAGGACTATGCTAAGTTGTATCTGAGGGAAATGGTTAGGTTGCATTGAGTTCCCTTGTCTATTATCTCTTCCCTTGTCCATTATCTCTGATTATTGTACCCAATTCACTTCTATGTGTTGGAAATATTTCAAAAAGGGCTTTGGTATTCGTGTAAATCTTAGTACGACATTTTATCTGCAAACTCATGGGAAAGTGGAGCGTATTATCCAAACATTGGAAGATATGATGAGCAAATGTGTTATTAACTTCAAGGGTAATTGGGATGATCATTTCCCTTTGATTAAGTTTGCCTATAATAATAGCTATCACTCAAGAATTGGTATGGACCCATTTGGGATGATCTCCCATAGGCTGGTTTGAGGTGGGTGAAGTTGCTTTGATAGGTCCCGAGTTAGTTGATAAGGCCATGAAGAGAGTGCGACTCATTAGAGGAAGGTTGAAAATGGCCAAAAGTCGATAAAATTCCTATGCCAATGTTAGAAGAAAAGATCTTGAGTTTGATGTAAATCATTGTGTCTACTTGAAAATTTTACCCATGAAGCGTGTAATGAGATTTCGGAAGAAAGGCAAGCTTAGTCCTTGTTATGTGGGTCTATATAAGATTTTAAGGTGTGTTGGTAAGGTTGCTTATGAAATTGAATTTCCTAATGACTTGGGATAGGTGCATCCGATTTTCCATGTCTCCTTATTGAAGAAATGTGTTGGAGATCCGACATCCATAGTGCCATTGGAGAGTATTGGCCTAAAGGATAGCCTTTCTTATGAATAAGTTCCGATTGAGATCTTAGACCGATAAGTTCGAAAGTTGAGAAATAAAGAAAATTGCTTTGCTGAAAGTTTTTTGGAGGAATCAGTAAGTTGAGGGTGCTATTTGGGAGGCCGAAGCCGATATGATATCATGATATCCTCATCTCTTTCCCCCCATCGCTACTTTAGCTTGAGGTATTTAGTCCCTCATGGCTTACTCCTTTGGTGTCATGTATCTTAGATATTCCCATGATTTCCTCATTTAAGCATGTTCATGAAAAAACTTGATTTTTTTTGGAAAAAAAGGAGTTAGTTTATATATTGACTTCTTCATGTTAATATGTATTTGAGTATGAGTTGCATATAGACCTTATGAGATGATGTGTTGAATATGCTTTAGCTTGGAATTAATTTTCCTCTTCGAATATGTACATTTATGTGATTGCATTCATGTTGGGTCAATTGATCTTCTCACTACCCTCCTTATGATGTCTTGAGTCCCATTCGAGGAAGAATGTTCCCAAGGGGGAGATATTATAACATCAAAGAAAAAAATAGACTAGTAAGGAAGGGTTCAAGGACGGTAGAAGAGTCCATTGTCAGTGAACCCATCCTTGAACCCAAGCAAGGCAAGGGTATAAGGAAGGGTTCAAGGACGGTGGAAGAGTCCACGCTAAGTGAACCCATCCTTGAACCAAGGCCTTGTGAAAAATATTCTAAGGAAAGTATCTAAGGAAGGGTTCAAGGATGGTAAAAGAGTCCTTGGTCAGTGAGCCCATCCTTGAACCCAAACCTTATGAAGAATATTCTGAAGCAATGGTCTAAGGAAGGGTTCAAGGATGGTGGAAGAGTCCACAGTCAGTTTTTTTTTAAAGGTTATATAGGTCTTTTTCTATGCATCTAATACCTAAACTAGGTCATTTTAATCCTAATCCTAGACCCTATATAAATATTTGAAGCCTAAAATTTAACCATTTTAAATCACTCTTTAAACTTCCCCAAATCCTTCCAAGTTCTTTCCGCAAATATTTCTCTCTCTAAAAGAAGAAGAAGAAGTCAAGCTAGGGTTGTCAAGACCAAGACTCCTAATTCTCCATTGATTGCAAGCATTTGGCATCAATGTATGATAGTTTTCATCCATGAAGCCCTTTCCTCCATAGAGTTCCTAAATTCTCCAATTTATAAAGTTAGAAATCGCCAATTAAGTTAGGGTTTTTACTCTATGTCATGTGTTCTTTTAAATGTTGTAATATTAGATTGATTTATGAAATTTTATGGATGAATTGATAAAATATCATGATTTTAAGGTGAATCCCCATGAACCCATGGTTAATCCATCTTTTATAGATATTGATGATTGAAAGTGGGTCTTGAACTATGAAAGGTGAATTATAGAATTATACATGTTCGTATGGAATTGATGAGATATGATGTAGATTGCTTTGAAATTAAAAGCATATATGTTGTTGTTGTGGTCAATAATTGTGAAAGGATTGCTCACATAACTACCTCATGCATGAGCGTGAAACATTTTCTCACATTAAGGATCTTAAGGTTGAAAAGTCTTCTCACCTAAAATGAATCAATGATAAGGAGCTATTCTAATGAAACCTAGCTCGGATTGGTTAATTCATTGTACCTTTCCATGGATGACATATGACTTAGCTTGGATTGGTAAGATGACGTGCCCTTCCATGGATAATAAAGACAAGTTAAGAAAATGACTATCCAATGGAATTTACGCTTAGCATATAGAGGATATTGAAATGGGAACTCTCCCATTAGTAGAGTTTGGGTTTCTAGAATCAATCTCTTTATCCCATACCAATGTGCCCTCATAGGATGATTGTCTTAGATAGATATTAGCTAGTGGGTCCACATAAGCTAGAAGTTCATGCTAAGTAGGACGACCCTTTTTGGTGTGGCTTAGATACCAAATTCCGTGTTGATAACTCACATGGTCTGATATGTCGGTTAAAGGTAAATCTCCCACAATAATGAATTAAGGTTACTTCGAAGAGTATCTTACATGTGACATAAGATGATGTCTATTTTAATTGACCATGTTTTGATACTTATGTCCTCTAGTTCCTTTACATTCATGATTTAGCTTGGTCATTGCACTTTATGGAATGTCCCTTTTCTCATGTTTTCAAAGTTTTTATGCATGACTATCAGACTTGGTACATATTTTGTACTAACACATACTCTTGCCGACATTTCCCCAAATGTATGAACCGATCTTCTAAATGTACACTTTCATGGCTAAGGATCTCATATAGAAGATTGAAGATTCGTGAGTCCTCATTTTCAAATGACCGAGCTTCATTTTCCCCTTTTTTCTTTACTTTCAGTTTTGGAACTTGATGTATGGGCTACGCCTCGATAATCCCATATGTACTAGATGGGTTTTAGAAGATGTTTAGATTTCTGCTTTTCTCTGTAAAACTTCTATATGTTGAAACTGTCTTTTATCTCTTATATTTTATCTCATTCTATGATAAATACTAAGTGGTTTGTATGGGGCTTCTCGAGGTTTATACGCCATGTTACACCTAGGGGCTACCTTGGCTTGTGGCTGATGGCGACTTTTCACATTCATGGTCCGATGGACATGGTCATTTTATGTTTCAAAATATGTTTTCCGCTCAAAGTTCCTTCAATGCTCCTCCTAAATTTAACAAAGATAGGGTGTCTTACTCTAAACCTCAAGAAGGAAATGGTGGTGAATCTTCATTGTTTACTTGTGCTAGGTGTGGAAGAAAACATAACTCTAAATGCCTAGCCTATTCTAATTTATGTTTTGGTTGTGGAAAGATGGATCATAAGATGAGGGATTGTCCCTAAGTTTCTAAGAATGAAAGAGACAATTGTTGATGGACTCAACCTTACCTTTCATCAGGTTCTAGTGGGAGTCAGAAGAAAATCAAATTTTATGCACTACAGATTCGTCGTGAGCAAGCGGGTTCTCCCGATGTGATTACATATATGTTGAAAGACTTCAATATTTATTTTTATGCATTTTTTATCCCGGTGCTACCTTGTCTTTTGTGAAGCCATATGTGGCTAAGAGGTTTGATATTCTTCTAGATATGTTGTTGGACCCTTCTTCTGTTTCTACCCATGTTTGTGGATCTATTATCACTAAGAGAGTCTATAAAAAGTGTACCGTATTCCTATCCCATAAACTCACTCAAGTTGATATGTTACATTTCAATGTTGGTTGTGGTATGGATTGGCTGCATTCATGTTATGCTTCCATTCATTGTAGTTACCAAGTAGTCAAGTTGAAGTTTCAAAATGAACCAATCCTAGATTGGGAAGGGGGAAGTTTTACGCCTAAGGATCAGTTTGTCTCTTGTCTTAAAGATAGGAAAATAATTTCCAAGGGTTTCGTATATCACTTTTTTGAGTTAGGGATCCAGATTCTAAAATAACCCTTCTTTGAGTCGTTACCCTTTGTTAATGAGTTTCCAAAAGTATTTCTTAACGATTTACCCAGTGTTCCCCCCAAAAGGGAAATAGACTTTGGTATTGACCTTCTCCCAAATATGTAGCCTATCTATATGCCTCCTTATCGTATGGCTCAGACAAAACTTAAAGAGTTAGAAGAGCATTTGAAAGATTTGTTGGATAAGTGTTTCATCCGACCGATTATCTCTCTATAGGGGGCTCCAATTTTGTTTGTTTGGAAGAAAGATGGTTCACTTTGGCTGTGTATTGACTACCTGCAATTGAACAAGGTTATCATTAAGAAAAATATATCCTCTTCCAAGGATAGATGATTTATTTGATCAACTGCAAGGAGAAATTTACTTCCTTAAAGTTGACCTCCGATCGGGTTACCACCAATTGAGGGTGAAGGAAGATGACATTCCAAATATGACTTTTTGAAATCGGTATGCTTATTATGAGTATTTCAAATTATATTTGGCTTAACAAATTCTCTGGACGCATTTATGGATTTGATCAATACGGTGTTTAGATAATACATTGATATATTTATGATTGTGTTTATGGATGATATCCTTATTTACTCAAGGAGTGAGGATCATAATACTATTTATCTGAGGTTTGTGTTGCAAGTTATCAAGGACCAACAACTCTTGCAATGTTTAGCAAATGTGAGTTTTGGTTAACATAAGTGGCTTTTCTTGGTAATATTGTTTTTAGTAAAGGTATTGAGGTGGATCCTAAGAAGACACATGTGGTTAGAGTTGGCCTAGACCTCTATCCCTTTCGGATATTCAAAGTTTCTTGGTTTTGGCTGGTTACTCTAGATGTTTTTTTGAGGGTTTTCTATGATTGCCTCTCCATTGACAGCATTGACCCGAAAGAAGGTTAAGTTCATATGTTCTGAAGCGTGTGAAAACTGTTTTCAAGAATTGAAATATAAGCTTACCTCTGCTCCAGTGTTGACATTACCGGAAAGATCTGAAGGATTTGTATTTTATTTTGATGCTTTAAGAGTTGGGTTAGGGTATGTTCTTATGCAAAAAGGGAATGTTATTGCTTATGCTTCACGACAAATTATGATTCATGAAAAATACTATCCTACCTATGATGAAGAACTGGCGGCGGTAGTTTTTTCTATATGATTTTGAGGCATTATATTATTGTGTTCATCTCGATGTTTTTACCTACGACAAATTTTTTCAATATGTGTTTAAATAGAAAGATCTAAATCTTCGCCAAACAAGGTGGCTTCACTTACTAAAGGATTATTACATGAGTTTTCTCTATCACCCTGGCAAGAAGAATGTGGTTGCAAATACACTTAGTGGGTTTTCTATGGGAAGTGTTTCTCATATTGAGGATGGTAAGAAAAAGTTGGTTCAAGATGTTCATTGATTATCCCAATTGGGTGTTCGGTTGGTTGATTCCACCAAAGGCAGTATTATGGTCCATTATGGCTCAGAATCCTCTTTTGTGTGAGATGTGAAGGCCAAGTAAGGTCTTGATCCAAATTTCATTGAATTGAAGGAAGCAGTGCTTAAGAATTGTGTTGAGGCTTTCTTTTAAGTGGGAGATGGTGTACTTCGGTTATGGTCCATAATGGTTCAAAATCCCTTTGATTGATTTTGCATACAATAATACCTATCATTCCTGCATTGATATGGCTCCATTTGAGAGTCTTTATGGTAGGAGGTGTAGATCTCCTATGGGTTGGTTGGAAGTTGGTGAAGTTGCCTTGGGAGGTCCACAATTAGTACATGAGGCTATAGAAAAAGTTTGGCTTATTAGAGAAAGGTTGAGAGCAGTTCAATGTCGGCAAAAGTCATATGGCGATATTAGAAGGAGATACCTTGAGTTTTATGTTCATGATTATGTCTTCTTGGAAATATTACCCATGAAGGGTGTTATGAGGTTTGAGAATAAAAGGAAGTTTAGTCCCTGATATGTGGGCCTGTATAAATTTTTACAGCGTTTTGGTAAAGTAGCTTATCATCTTGATTTTCCTAATGATTTGGCATTGGTACATCCTCTTTTTCATATCTCCTTATTAAAGAAATGTTTTGGTGATCCGACATCCATTGTCTCCTTGAAAGGATTGGGAGTTGAGGAGAATCTTTCTTACAAAGAAGTTCTGGTTGAGATTTTGGACCAACAAGTTAAGAAGTTGAGAATTAAGGAAGTTGTTTTTGTAAAGGTTCTTTGGAGGAGTCAGTTAGTTGAGGCTGAAAATTGGGAGGCCTAGGACGATATAAAGCCCCTTTATCGTCATCTCTTTCCTTCCGACCCTACTTTAGCGTCAAGTATTTAGTTCCTCATGTTCGATCCTTATGACTTAGTCATTCTCAAAATTCATTATGAATGCATGCTCATGAAAACTTAATTTTTGAGAAAATGAGTTAACTTGATTGATTTCTCCATGTTTATGTGCATTTGAGTAAGATTTGCATATAGTCCTTTTGATTAGATATTTTGAATATGCTTTAGCTTGGAGTCAATTTTTCCTCCTCACATATGTGCATTTATGTGATTGCATTCATGTTGGCTTTAAAATCATCTTTCTATGCTCCTTATGATGTATTGAGTTCCATTCAAGGATGAATGTTCCCAACTGGGAGATATTGGAAAACCTCATATTCAGAAAAGAAGGATAATAACAGTTTTGGACCGATGTTTGTATCTATGGATCCCATCTATAGACTATAGAAGCTTCTATGGGCCGTAGGTGTAAACCGTAGGCAGGGGAAAATAATTTTAAAAAGTCAAGTTCCGGTGCCCTTTTGACGGTCCGACGGGATGAACCATCATTCCTCTTACAAGTCGTAGGCAGGTCTTGTAGGTAACCTCAAACTAAGTGAAATTTTAAAGCTCAAAGTTGGTTTATATGTTTGGAATGTACGAGCTGTAAGTAGATCTACAAATAATTAATTGGATCCATCAAAAGTGGGTCAATTTTAAAGTTCAAGTAAACCATCGACAATTAACCCATACAGTCCATCTAAGGACCTACGGACCGTAGGTCCAACCGTCGATGAGGTCTGACAGATATTTTAAGATCGTCATTTGAGTCTTTTCATAAAATTTTTAACCCAATGCTATGCCATTTTACATTCTATCCTCGACCCTATATAAACGTTTTAAGCCACCAAATGACCCAAAGGAACTCATTTTCCTAAATTCTAAGAAGTTGATCAAAGTTCTTCCCCAATATTTTTCTTTCTAAAGCTTGAAGAAGAAGTCTAGGAATTCAAGATCAAGTCTCTAAATTCACCATTGATTGTGGGATTTTGACATAAAGGTATGATAGTATTCACATATGGAGACCTTTCCTCCACAGGGTTCCTAAATTCTTCAATTTTACAAGTTAAATCTCCAATTGAAGTTAGGGTTTTACTCAATCTCATGGGCTCTTTTCAATTATGATCTAATTGATTGGTTTATGCCTTTTTATGCATGAATTGAGATAATTACAAGTTTTTAAGTTGATTCCATTTGAACCCATGCATGTTCAATGATTTTTAGATTTTGATCATATGATGAAGCTTTTGAACTATTAAAGATGAACTTATGAAGATATGCCTATTTCTTTATGAAGTCGATATAAATGATTTAAGGTTGATTTGAGAGTGCAGCATCAATGTTGTTGTTGTTGTGAAATTATTTCTCACATACTACTCAAAACATGATAGTTAAAGGATTTTCTTACATAAAGGATCCATAAGGTTGAAAGGTTTTCTTCTCACCTAAGATGAATCGATGTTATGGAGCTATTCTAATGATTTCTAGCTTGGATTGGCTACTTGATGTGCCCTTCCATTGATAATAAGATAAAGTTAAGATTAATGACTATCTCGTGGGATTTATGCTTACCACCTAGTGGACAAGTGGCGATTACCCATGTCCCATAACTATGTTCCACAATAAGTTGTTTTAGATAGACATTAGCTAGTGGATCCACTTAAGCTAGAATTTTATGGTTTTTACCTTGTAAAGTAAGGACATCTTTTTTCATTATGGGATGTACACTGAATTCTATATTATAGCTCACATGGTCTATGTCGGTTAAAGGTAAATCTCCTACAATAATGGACTAAGGTTGCCTTCTAAAAAGTATCTCAAATGTGTTTGAAAGATGTTTAGCTTCCATTAACCATGGTTACTACTTATGTTTCTAATATGTTATTTTAGGATTTAGGTTGGTCATTGAATTTCATATAAAGTCCCTTTCTGCATGATTTGATAACTCTTATGCATTGGTATCATACTTGGTACACTCCATGTTCTGGCGCATACTTTTGTGTACATTGTTTCATTAATTTAGGGTCCGACGCTCCTACCTCTCATACTCGTGGCTATGATCCCATCTATACATTGAATATTGGTGAGTCCTCATGTTCCGAGGACCCAGGGTCTTTTGTTGCTTTCATGTCTTTTCATTTTAGATTTTGTATGTTATGTTTTGGTTACATCCTCATCACTTCCTTATGATTAAATAGATGACTAGGGTGTACTTTTGGTCATGACACCTTCACTTTTGTACTCTTTGTTTCATCTATTTAATTTTTCACCTCTAATTCTTATATATAACATGACTCATCAATTATTGATTGAACATATTAAGAGCAAGTGCGTCCTTTTCAACACCTTTAACAGATACAATTACACTAGTTGTTACATCAAAGCTTTGTATCTCTACATCATTATGTGTTGTATTAACAGAGAATGGATACATAACAAATCCAACCTCATTTATCCACCTCAACATTCAGCTTTACTCCAATACTATTCCTAAAAACCAATGGAGAGGAATTACCTTCTATAATGTATCAGATCTCAACCTTTTTCCTTATTTCGTCAATATTCAATGCAGCTGCAATGGATGAAACTAAGTTCACAAATGAAATATTTTTCTCAACAACTAGTCCTTCACTTTTGTAACATTCATATTTAACCTCACTTTCCCAAATTCTTCAATGCCTCAACAAAATCAAAATATTAATTATGCATCTTATCAATTTTTTAGATAATGGAACAGAGAGAAATATGAACTGGGAGAAGAAATTAGGAATTTGTATTTTGAATTATTTTTGTTTTGTTACACTTTACGACTGAATCATTGACAGTAACATGAAATGAAATACAACAATTTATGGAATCTTAATTTGATATTTAGTTTTTTTCCCTTATTAAGTGCAACAGATGAAGACATAATGTACCAACACTAATGTCTCTTGATAGTTAGTTATGTATCCAAAATTTCTAAAAAAACATGGGATTTGTGTAATTAGAAAAAGAGTAGGGATAAGAGGTAATTGCGCCTTTACACTATGGGGTTCTTAAATTTTTTACAAAAAAAATTCACAGAGAAGAATATCGAGACCACTGAATGCACATCGTGTCCTTAAGAAAAATATTCCACTCAAATACCAGAGGTTAATATAATATATTGATAGGAAGATCAGTGTATTAGTACCTAGAATCACGGTGTCAAAGAACCACTTAACGGTTGTAAAGTACATCGAGAATACTAGATTTAGTAGATGAAGAAGAAGTCTACAAATTGGTTGTTCAAAAAATGAGAGGAAATCCCTCTAATTACAGATAATAAGGATAGTGTAAATATGCGTATATTGTGTCGTTTAAAAAAGGTCACAACCCTTTGAAAAGTAACCACCTTCCGAAATGTCACAACCTTTCATAAAAGTCTGAACTTTTCCTAAAAGTCACAACTCTTCATAAAAGCTACAACTTTTCATTAAAGTCACAACCCTTCATAAAATCCACAACTCTTCATTTTCTATTCACACGTTTTAAAACCCAAGAAATATCTACCAATTGCATATCTACTATAACACCTTGTATTCTAGAAAACTAGAAATGAAGATTTCAGAAGTTGCAGGTGCCACTAACGATGCCATCTACAGAGTGTAGGGTGATCCATGGACCGTAGGTGGGGTCCATGGTTGGACACCTATAGCCTATTCCCAAAACCCATAAGAAAAATTGTCTAAGGGTCGACGCACGGCCGGACCTACGGACCGTAGGTTAGACCATAGTCTGTGGTCCTGGTCTTTGGATTGAGACCCTCGGGACCCCCTCTCTGAAAGCCAACGACGATTTACAGGATGGACCATAGGTCAGTCGATGGTCCGTCGGTTCGCCCCGACAACTTTTAAGTCAGGGGTCATTTGGTCTTTACCCTATGAGTTGGACACCTAAACTACGTCGTTTAACCCCTAAAATACGTCTTTTTAGTCAGATTTACCCTAGTAACTTAATTAGAACTTACCCTAGTCAACTCATTCTCCAAAAAATCATCAAGTTGAACGAGAAAAGGGAGAAAGAGTCAACCAACCCTCTTTAAGAACGCAACAAGGTTTCCTCCAGTTCGATCCCCGAAATCGAATGATTTCTCCATGAAATTCGTCACCATGTATGTGGGGATTTCACCACTGGGTTCCTTTCACCCATTAAATACCTAGAATTCAGTTAAATTTTTGATTCACTATATCATGTCTAGACCTAGGGTTTCTAGTACTTCAAATTATTGTGGTGATTCAGCTGTTAGACAAATCCAAATCAGATTATCATGTTTTTGTGTAATTGTTGCCTAGTTCTTGCATGAAACTCAGAACCCTAGTTGTGTAGATTCGCTTAGTTCATGGATTACACTTGCTAAGTCAGTTTATTCAGATATACATGCCCTAGTTAAGAATGTTTCATTATCAGTATATTAATGTTGCATTTTCAGTTAGCATGTCAGTATTTTGAGCTATTCAATATTACAAAAATTCAGTTATAATGTGTTACTTACATAATCAGTTGGGAGTTGGCTTAATACCGAGTGGACTAAGGGTCAGTCACCCTCATAGTCCTAGAACTACGTGCCTCTATAGGATAAGTCCCCTTTGTAGGCAACATATTTAGTGATCATGCCAGTCATGCCTTTATACCCTTGGAAAGGTATATTGGGTCCTCTCGATGGGCCGATATATCAGACTTCACGGATAGCTCTCGTGGTTTTATGTCGGTTAATCGTAACTCCCACAATCAGATTCTAGTGTATTGACCAGGTTATAGTTCAGTATTCAGTCTCAACCAGGTTATACTTGGTCGGTGCATGCAGTTAACTCAATATTCAGTATATTTCAGTATTTACCATCATGTTCAGATTATATCATTGATCTTATTGCTTTGTTCAGTTATGTATATGTTGTTCAGCTTTATCCTATCCTGTATGCTCAGTACCATTCAAGTACTGACGCATACTCTGCGCTACATCTTCTCGTAATGTAGGTTCAGGTCCTCAGCATTCAGATCACGCATAGATCAGATCTCTATTTCAGCAGTTTTAGTGGTGATTCCTCATTCACCGAAGATGATAGACATGTTTCCTTCTTTTCTTTGAGTCATTCAGGTTCATTTCAGCTATCTTAGTATGCTTAAGATATGCTAACAGGGTTAGCTTAGGGTCACTCGTGATCCTAAGTCCCATGTTAACTTCTGATGTACCATGAGTTTACGGTATCTCTAATACATTTCACTTACAAGTTGTGTGTGTCTAAGGCCTTTTTATATTGGTTGTGATGTGTTTTTATCATGTTTTGCAGGAAAGACGTTCAGGCGCGGAAATGTAGAGACAGTTGAAAGAAATGCAGAAGAAAGGCATTCACGGAGGTGATCTACAGACCGTAGGTCCATTCACGGTCCGTAGGTGATGACCGTAGATCAGCAGGCAAGGCATAGAGGACAAATCAGGGAAATCTGACCAAGTGTGCAACCACGACGTCCATTGACGGTCCGTAGATTGATCTACGGACCGTACTGTTGATCTGTAGAGTGATACTGCGAGGGTTCCAGTACCTGATTTTTGAAGATTCTAAGTGTGGAGCTACGGAGGGGAATTGACGGACCCTAGATCGATCTACGGTTCGTACTGCTGGTCCGTCGTTTGCTTCAGAGAAGCTTATTTTTGGAAGCTGACATATTTTCTAAGTCCTGACTGATGGAAGGGACTTACGAACCGTAGATCCATCGACGGTCCGTAAGTCGGTCTCGTGGATTGAAGACGTGTACCTGAATAAAACTTTCCTTAATTCGTTTCCCTTTTAATTTAGGATTTGTTTTCTATAAATAGGGCATGTAAACCTCAATTTTGGGGGTTAGACATTATTATTCTAGTTTCACTTTGTGACTTTGGAGATTAAGTTGCAACCCTAGCTATTATTGATTTTCTACATTCGTTTTGAAGATTTTGGCTTTGCAATTCAAGTTGAAATTCTAGGTTTATTATTCGTTTTACGTAAGTTCATGATTTCTTCATCTAATATTATGAATTGTGTTCTTGCTATTATGGGTAACTAAACGTCACAACTAGGGTTGTGGGATCCATGAGCGATTAACAAAGTATGAATAGTAAATAAGTAATTCTTGAATAGTGTTTTGCATGCATTGATAATCCTTTCGTTTACAAGTCTTTTTAACGAGTGCACGCGTTAGAACTTGCCTTGTTGCTACTTGCCGGATCAAGGAGGTAATCAACAAGAAAAGAATTATCAACATAGATTTAGTGTGATACTATCTAATAGGCTAGTGTCGATTGGTGCGAAGTAAT
>JAJOOF010012074.1:0-24670 GCA_029582545.1 Solanum lignicaule
GTATTAGATGGTTATGAGACATCATGTATAAAGTCTAGAAAGTCTTCCGCTTGCTATTTTTTTATTAAATGTTTTCTTGGTAAAGAAAGTTTTAAATTCATTATGTTTTTAGTGTCTATGCGATGAATGAATGCTAAGAGGCTTGTATTAGACCTCTTCGAGGTCGAGTACGCCGGTTACGACTAGGGGGTGCTCCCGGGTCGTGACAGGCACGTCTAAAAATCATGAAATAATCCATGAACATGCTATCATGAAGCTTGAATCCATAATTCAATTCAAGTAAAGTTAAGAGTCAAGTCTAGAGAAGTTCATAGAGTCTTCCAAAAGTCTTTTATGAACATTTTAACTTTGTTTTAAGGCTTGAGTTTTGAGTTGAGTAAAGAGTAAAAGTAAAGTTCATTCGTCAAAAGATTATACGAGAACTAAGTATTCCCTAGATTCTAAATTTTTTCACATTTAAACAAGAGAGGAAACACCGATTTCCAAGAGAGCCTTTGAGCTAGTTTTTGAGTAATTATCTCAAATCACAGAATGAGTTTTTGTTTTTAAAACATATAAGATGAGTGTATTTTGGGGTTAGTATTGAGCACTGATATAGGGACTAGTTCATCATAACTCAAGTCTCCATACACCATGTAGCCATCGTGGGTAAGAAAAGGTTGTACTTTTTAGCTGATTCCTTAGTGCTTTTGGACATAGACTAGTGGATCCACTTAGTTGAGGCATTCTATATCACAGCAAGGTATAGGAAAGTTCTGGCAGCGTGGGCGAGACGTTGTATCATCACTTTAGCTCATAGTTATGGTTGTCGGTTAGAGAAACTACAATAGTATTATATTACTTTATATGTAAACTGAGTTGTTATTGTACTTCTTTAATACATTGAGTTTTCACCTACTATTTTAAATTCTTTGTATAAACTGCACCTTTATTTTTGTTTTACTTTGCATTTGAGTTGAGTAAACCTAAGTTAAGTGCTTTTTTCAGATTCCCTTCAAGCTTATGTCATGTTTAGTTTACCCTTCGCATACTCGTACATTCAATGTACCGACACCATTTTGCCTGCATCATTTAATAATGCAGATATAGGTAACCAAGATCAGCATCCAGCGCCTAGTTGATCCAGTTTAGCACACATAGTCAGTTGGTGAGCCTCTTTGCTTTCCGGAGGACCCCTTTTTACATTGTTTTAGTACTTGAGTTGTTAGAATGATCGGGGGTCTTGTCCCGGCATCCCTCTTTGTTTAAGAGGCTTCATAGATAGATAGTTATAGTTCTTTAGTCTTTCCATTTTTAGTTATTGATGTTAAGACTCGAATTGCCATTTCGGCTAGTCTAATATTTATTTAAGATATTGCATGAGTTTTCCTTTTGAAACTGTTTCTTGTTATTTAAGTCGTCCGCTATAAGTTAAGCTAGGCCAAGGGTTTACTTGGGGCCAACAATGGTTATCGAGTGCCAGTCCCGCCCAGGGTGTAGGCTCGGGTGTGACACCAAATATCCCAATTTTACAAGTTTAATTCTCAATTCAGAGATTGGGTTTTCTTCAATCTCCATCGGTTCTCCTAAATAATGATTCAATTATTTATTTTTTATATTCTAATGCATGAATTGAAGTTTTTACATGATTTTGAGTTGAATTAATATGAATTCATTCATGATCCATGATTTTGACTAAGAACACGTGATGAAGCTTATGATATATGAACTATAAATTTATGAAGATGTGCATGCTTTTATAATACTATATTGATGCTTATGACTTAAGGAAGCTTTTATATGAAATTTTTAATGAAATTATGAAAGTTTTTCTCACACATTAATATGATCATCATTATGAAAGGATTTCTCACACAAGGATTCATAAGATTAAAAGGTTTTCTCACCTAAGTTGAATCATGTTTAAGGAAGAAAGTCAAGAAGTGTGAAAACTTTCCCGTATTGAATGATCGTTTTCAAAGAAATGGAACCCCTCCATGTAAAAAAAAAAGATAAAGAAAGAAAGAAAAGAAATGGTGAAAAAGACTAAAGAAGACAAAAGTTTGTGAAGTAAAAGTGTGTGAAAGAAGCAAAAGAAATGTGGTGTCAAATGAGTCACGCATATTAGAATAATGGAGTGGATTGTGAACATGTTTTATTGTGAAAGAGAAGTAGAAAAAGTGATTTTCATGCCATACTTCATGAAGGTAGAAGCCACAATGCCTAAATGATCATACATTTACTCTCAACCCCGTTACAAGCCTTGAAAAGACCTTTGTGATCTTGAGAGAGCTGAAACGAAATTTATTTGAAAATAAGGGCAAACCTATGGGTAGAATCATGCATGTGTTCATCTTCGTGACTGTCAGAGTTGTATTTGATTCCGGAAATTTAAATTGTTGAGGAAATTTTTGTGAGCATGAAATCATCCTTGTTGTGAGGGCATTTGAATACTTTTGTTGAGCTTGAACCTGCATTTCATGCAATTATTGTGCACTTGAGTATATTTGATAATTGTGAGTCACAAATTTGAATCTTTGAGTGAACAATTGAATATTTTATGTGTAGTTTGAACCTCTTGTGTGCATTTGTCTTGAGTCATTAAGTAGCACTGTTTGTTGACATCCTTGTTGAACTAATTGATCTTGAGATTTACTTGAGGACAACCAAAAATTTAAGTTGGGGGTGTTGATGAATATGAGATTTCGACTCATTTAGGGATTTGTTTGGATAGTTTAATTGTCCTCAATTCCTAATTTATGCTCTAACCTGATGTTAAAGTGTTGATTTGCAACAATGAAGGCTAAAGGAGGAAGGCAACGACATTACTGGGAAAAAAACAGTGAAAATGTTGAAGAAGTTGAAGGAAGGAAGCCCCGGTGATCGCCAAGACGACTCAGCGAGCTGCCGAGTTGCTCTTTAGCTCGTCTAAAGTTCCATCATGCCAGCCCTGGGAAGAACCTACTTGGCGTTGGAATTGGACATTCCACGGGTTGATTAATAACGTTTCAAAGACACTTCATCCAATTATAAGTTTCAACGATCGTTAATAAGTATATAACCAAACTAAATGAGTTGGGGTCGAATCTCACAAGGAGCGGTACATGTTTAAGAGTCTATTGGGAAGTACGAACATGATCAAATTAGTCATAGGAATAAAAATTATCGAATAAAGACAACATTCATATCAGGGGGTGACAGGAATGTCAAATGGGGGGTTTTAGTTTTGATTATCAACTACAAACAGTGGCAAACAATACGAAATAACAATAATGAGATGGGTTCTTGGGATGTGATTCGATTATAGGCTAATATAGACAAATGGGTAATTGCAACTATTAGAAAATTGATAGACATTAGTGAGTAAGTTAGGCTATAGAGGAGATAAATTTTCTCTCGAACAATTTACCCCGAATAAAGTTGATTTCTCTCGAATATCAACAAGCATGCAAAATAAGAACACCCCACACCTTATTCCATTCACTCTCTCAAGCTGAATGTGTGGAATTGAGTTTAGGATTCACTCTCTCGAGCTGAACCCAGGTCAACCCACTACCCACTAACCATCAACCAATAATTTTGGTTCTAAAACCTCTCAATCGAGCAAGCCAAGAACACAAAGCTTGAATTGCATTTGCAACTACAATTCTTAAATTAAACCACAATAAATTATTAAACTTACTTCTAAATAGCATTTAAACTAACAATTTTCAATACCCCCAAACTAAATCAGCCCATAATCACACCCCAAGAATTGGGGTTTTAGCTAGACATCATAAAAAGGTAAAGACCATTATCAAATTGATTATCCATCAACTGGGTAAGAGTAGATTAGTCCTTACCATGATCCAATTCGAAGAATCTCAAAGACCCACTTCCATTTTCTCAAATGCGCAAAACTTCAATTCTTCAAAGCTAGAGAAAACTTGTCTCCCGGTTCAAAACTTGAAAATAGATTAAAAATATATGAGCTAAGATACTAAACTAAATGTTCAAAAATGTATTTATAGTCGCGAAGTAAGTCGTGCTCGCCGAACTACTAGGTGAGCCGCCCTTTGGTCACTTTCATCGCCTTTTTGTCTTGGCATTCAGCATCTTCAAGATCTATAACTTTGGGAGATCCAGTACTCCATCGCGGAACTACTCGACAATCTGCCGACTGCTCCTTTCCAACGCTGGCTTGATTTCTTCCCTCAAGGCTTGGCACACTAGAACTTTAGGTGGTCTGGTAGCCATTCGGCGTTTCTCCATGTGAACTTGGCGATCACCAGGCTTCATTTCTTCATCCTTTCAGCCTGTTTTGTTCCTTTTTGCTTGTTAGTATCCTTGCTTTGTTCCTCAATCCATAAACCTAAAAATCAAGGGTTTTACATCAGTTATTGGCTCAAAATGAGCATTTGAGGACACTAAATCTATATAAACAAATCTCAAAATGAGTCCAAATCTCGGACTCATCAACACCCCCAACTTAAAATTTTGCTTGTCCTCAAGTAAAACTAAAGTTCAGCCGTTCAAAAAGGATGTCTCAAATAGTGATTCAAAAGACTCAATCATGAATGTACACAACAAGACTCAACTTACTCATGCAAGGATCTATTGTGCACTCAAATATTCAAGTTGTCACTCACTATTATCAAAGATTCTCAAGTTCACAATACTTGCTTCAAATGCAAGTTCAAGCTTAACAAAGGTACTTAAATGCCCTCATAACAAAGATGATTCCATATTCACACATAATTGTTCAACAATTCATAGTTCCGAAATCACATACAACTCTCACACTAACTAAAATGAACACATGCATGACTCCATCCATAGGTTTGCCCTTATTTTCCAATCAACATTCACTTAAGCTCACTCAAGATCAAAAAGGTCTTTTCAAGGCTTCTAACGGGGCTAAGTGTAAAAGGTATTGTCATTTAGGCTCAGTGGTTTATATCCTAATGAATGTGGTATGAACATCACTTTCTTTCCTTTTCTTCAACATTTTCACTCATGCTCAAAATTCACCCCATTATTCACTTCCAATGCAATACCGGACACCCCATTTCATTTGCAACTTTCACAACTTTATTTCATAACTTTATCATTCTTTTTCTTTTTCATTCTTCTTTTTTTTTTGTATGGAGGGGTTCCATCTTTTTCAAAACCATGGATCAAGGGGTCTTCGTCACACTTCTTGATTTACCTTCTCTTTTCACCACGCCCCCCAACTTAGGCTTTTGGCCTAAGTTGGCTATTCAAACAAACCACACTTCATGAGGATTATGGGTGAATGGATAAGGAGGGGTTACAATTGCATCAAGTTTCTTCCAAGAAAAGGATAAGGCTCAAAGGGGTTCAAGCAAAGTTCACACATCTCACAAGGTTGGCCACAAAAAGGGTATATTGTCAAATCGTTTCACTCTTCCAAATTGTTGCCTAAGATCATTTCAAGAGTTTGCATCACTTAGTCAACCGGACCTACGGGGAAAATTCTATGTATCATCACACAAGGTTCACGGTAAGCTCATCACACAAGGCATTGACACCAATATCAAACAAGACTCCACACTTTCGCTAGTGTGCAAAGTTCATCAGAAGAGACTCATTCGATAATCGTCTAGTCACAACGATATGCAAAAAGTTCATATATTATCTATTCAACTTCATTTGGCCTCATTGTAGCCGCGCATTCATTTTTGTTCGATTAAGAGCAATATTAAAGTCATCGATATTGATCATAACCGAAACTCAAATTTGCACAAGAACAACCACATTCATACACAACAAGAGGTGGCAAAGTGTTTAGATGGGTCAAAACCATTTCTATTCAAAACAAGGAGCCATAAGCTCAAACAACCACAAAATAGAAATCAACAACACAATTTACAGCACAAAACCCCAATATATACAAAAGATGTAGTCACAAGAGGTAGGTCTGGAAATACCTCACCCCACCACAAACAAGAAACCTGCAGGTGTCGTCAAATGCAACAAATAATAATAAAAAGTGAATAAAGATGACAGAGAGGGAGGTAAAGAAAGGTCCCGTCTACACAGTCACTCCATTTGTCGGGGCATCACTGTCCGGTGCAACATTAGAACTACTGGATCCACTAGGGCCTGCCATAGACGTCTCAGTAAGACCCTTATAAGTATCCTCCTCATCGACACCAAGCTGCTCCTGATCAGTCTCAGCTTCGGACTCGACAGCAGCTACCTACTCCATTCAAACCTCATCTCCGGTGGTAGCTGGAGGTACATCTGTATGAGCTGGAATATCAAGAATCACCATAGTCCCGAGAATCATGGAAATATCTGTGGACTTTAGCTGGTCCATATCCTTCCTCAGCTCAGCAATTGCAGCCTTTAGAGCCGTCACCTCATCAGTGGCCCTTTGGCCATGCTGTGACACCGCTATCCTTGCCATAAGGGCATCAATAGACACACTAAGAGGTGTTACAACAGTAGAAAGGGCCTTTTCAATTATCCCAGGAACTGTGGCCTCAAGATTAGAGACACGCCTATCAGTAGAATGGGCTAGATGCCCCATCTGTAGTATCGCAGCCTGGGTAAGTGAAGGTCAGGAAGCAGCAGTAGACCTACGAGGTAGGGGAGTTGTAGAGGAACTGGGGGTCACAAAAGGGACAGCACTAGATATACCTGAAGGCGCAGGGGCCGGAGTAGGCAATAATGCATCTGCAGGTAGTGTATCAGTATCAACAATTGAGGAGGTATCCACCGGGGTTGCTTTCTTCTTCTCAGCCTCATCTTTCAGGTACTCAGCCTTAATCAGACGGATGTAGGTTAAGGAGGTGGGAGTCACTTCCACATCCATTTTTGCATTAAAGGGCTCCCGCGCTCGTCTGCACTGCTTCGTAATCAGCATTGAAAAGGGAAGAGAAGTCTGACGCTTCCTGGCCCTCATGGCCATTTCTTGGCCAATGATCAAACCAATGTTTAGCCTTGTCGCATCAATGATGAAACCAAGGTAGGTTGCTTTCACGTGGCGGAGTATAGACTCATTCTGGGATAGCATGATAGAACTGCTGATGAAGCCAAACCATTACCTCGCTGCTACATTGAGGTCTTTATTTTTCTATGGGTGCTCGATCCTTCATCCACCTATGAATAATGTTAAAGCAAGCAATTTGGGAAATCAACAACTTAGACAATTTAGGCACGATATCGAAATTAAAATAGGCAAACAAGCACACATATATCAATTCAGAGAGGCCCAGCACACATCAATAAGAACAACACGATTTCAAATGAGTTTAATCGGTAATTATGAGTTTGGGGTTCAAAAAACCAACCTTTAATGCCGAATTTATGAATCTGTAAAGCTAGGAGGCAAAGTATCCAACTTCGAACACAAGATCGATGACCAAAAGGTGGTAAAATGCAAAATATAGGAAATTTAATATGCAGGTGTGATTGTATGAAGTTAAAATGAGGGAATATGAAAGATTTTGAAAGTTTAAATCTTTGGACTTTTAAAACTGTTCAGTTCGCGCCCTTTCGACAATATTATTTTTCCTCACCGAACCATTTGGCGACACGCCGAGTGGTTACTTACTTTGCCGAGTTTTACAAGACCTCTAGTTAATGTGGGGGGTCCAAACGGTGGATAAATTTGGGATCGCCGACCTGTTCGGTGATATACCGACTTCTTCATGGGCTTATCGAGTTTTATAGACTCCAACCTGATAATTTCCTGAGCCCAACGGCGGTCCAAGTCAGGTTCAACAATTTCCTCGGTGAGTCATCGACTAGACATTTTGCTCGCCAACGTAAAATTTTCAAACATGTTCTACACTTCAACCTGCAAAATCAACACACGTTATTCGCACAACAAAAAGAAAGCAAATAAAAACTTAGGTTGCCTCCCAAGCAGCGCCTTAGTTAACGTCGTGGCATGACGCAAGTCCCTACTCAAAATTTATTTTTGGGGTTTGTCATAGTATCACTAGGCAACCCCCCCTTGTTGTCTTGGGTTGAGATTAGACAACATATGACCCATTTGGTTCTCAAGTAGCTGAATCGACATGGAATGAAAGACAGTCATCTGATTTAGCATCGAGACATTCTTTTTTATCTCTTTCAACATTCTATCATTTTCTTCGACTTTGTGATGAATGAGTAAGAGTACCTCTTCTATCTGCCCATCCTCATACTCCTTGGGCTTTCTACACTTGTGAGGGGGAATGTACCTACCTTTCTTTTTGTACAATACTTTCGATTCCATGATCTTTTTGGCAAAGAGATCCAGTTGAGTCAACAATTTGGCCTTGGTCCTTTTCTTTCTCATTGTTGGTCTTAGTCATGTGACAGAGGAGTTGGGCTACTATTGCATAGGATTGTCGTATTAGACCACCTGGAGAAAGTTGGTCAGCCACTCCTCTATTCTCAGGACCAAGACCTCTATAGAAGCAGTCCAGTAGCATCTTATCTTGGATTCCATGAGTTAGGCATTGCAGCAATATAGCCTTAAATCTCAGCCACAACTCATGGATTGTCTCACCCTCTAATTGCTTGAAATTTAGGATGTTATCCATAAGAATCATCACTTTGAAAGGAGGGTGGTCCACTGGGACACCGTTGCTACAAGATATGCTCATTTCCTCTGTTCTGAAAAAACAACAAAAAACCTAAACTAAAGTAAGTAGATTCAACTATGCCTAAAAAGAATAAAATTCAACTTCACCAAAAGAATCTAAAACAACACCACTCCCCGATAGCGGTGCCATTTTGTTTAATAACGTTTCAAAAACACTTCATCCAATTCTAAGCATCAATGATCGTTAATCAGTATATAACCCAACTAAATAAGTTGGGGTCGAATCCCACAGGGAGCGGTACGTGTTTAAGAGTCAATTGGGAAGTAAGAACATTATCAAATCAGTCATAGGAATAAAAGTTATTGGATAAAGATAACATTCAAATTAGGGCATGACACGAATGTCAAATGGGGGGTTTTTAGTTTTGATTATCAACTACAAACAGTGGCAAACAATACGAAATAACAATAATAAGACGAGTTCTTGGGATGTGATTCGATTATAGGCTAATATAGACAAATGGGTAATTGAAAATATTAGGAAATAGCTAGATATTAGTGAGTAAGCTAGGCTATAGAGGAGAAAAACTTTCTCGCAAACAATTTACCCCGAATAAAGTTGATTTCTCTCGAACATCAATAAGCATGCAAAATAAGAACATCCCACACCTTAGTCAATTCACTCTCTCGAGCTGAATGTGTGGAATTGGGTTTAGGATTCACTCTCTCGAGTTGAACCCAGGTCAACCCAATACCCACTAACCATCAACCAATAATTTTGGTTCTAAAACCTCTCTCTCGAACAAAGCCAATAACACAAAGCTAGAACTGCATTTGCAACTACAATCTTAAATTAAACCATAATTTATGATTAAACTCACTTCTAAATAGCATTTAAACTAACAATTAGCAATACCCATAAACTAAATCAGCTAATAATCACATAATCATATCCCAAGAATCGAGGTTTTAGCTAGACATCATAAAAAGGTAAAAACCATTACCAAATTGATTATCCATCAATTGGGTAAGAGTATATTAGTCCTTACAATACTCTAATTCGAAGAATCTCAAAGACCCACTTGCAATTTCTAAAAAGTGAAAAACTTAAATTCTTCTAAGCTTAGGAAAAACTAGGGAAAACTTGTCTCTCGGTTCAAAACTCGAAAATAGATTAAAAATATATGAGCTAAGATACTAAACTAAATGTTCAAAAATGTATTTATAGTCACCAAAAATGTGCTGTGAAAAGTAACTCGGTGAAGTAAATCGGGCTCGCTGAACCACTCATCGAGCCACCCTTTTATCACTTCTATCGCTTTTCTATCTTGGCATTCATCATCCTCAAGGTCTGTAACTTTGGGCGATCCAGTACTGCATCGCAGAACTACTCAACAATCCACCGTCTACTTCTTTCCCTTGCTGACTTGATTTCTTCCCTCAGGGCTTGGCATACTGGAACTTTAGGCGGTCTTGTAGCCATTCGGCAATTCGCCAAGTAAACTTGGTGATCACCAGGCTTCCTTTCTTCATCCTTTTAGCCTGTTTTGTTCCTTTTTACTTGTTAGTGTCCTTGCTTGGTTCCTCAATCCATAAACCTAAAAATCAAGGGTTTTACATCAATTATTGGCACAAATTGAGGATTTGAGGACATTAAATCTACATAAACAAAACCCTAATGATTCCAAATGTCAGACTCATCACGGGCCACCGAATGACTTGGTGAGCACGATCTTCATCACCTAAAGTCATAAAACCCTGAGGATTAAGTGTTAAGGCAAACCGGCGATGAACTGGAGCAAAGGGCGGATCACCGACCTGGTTGGCGAGGCGTGACTTACTTCGCCTAATGGTCCTGAAAGCCAAAAATTGGGAAACTATAAATTTAAATTTGAAAGGTAGGAAAAGCATGAATTTTCTAATCTAAGCAATATAGAATCTAAATTTATTTCTGCTGAGTTTTCTAGTGTAGACTTTAAAGCCTTTGAGGAATTACAATTGGGTTTTCGAATTAATTCAATTTGAAGTACTATAGAGACTTGAAAACTATTACCCAGCTCATGGCTAATATAGTTGGTAATTATTTCTCTCTTTTTATGATGTGTAGCTAAAATTCCAATTCTTGGGATGTGATCATGTGATTATTGGCTTAATTAGCTTATGGGTATTGTTGTTTACTGATTTAATTACTTAATTTAAGTTGGTTTAATCGATAATTGTGTATTAATATATGAATAGTAGTTGCAAATGCAATTCTAACTTAGAGTTATGGGGTTGCTTGAGAAAGAGGTTTTAGAACCGAGGTTTTCAATTAATGATTGTAGTTATTGGGTTGATGTAGGTTAAGCTCGAGAGAGTGAATCCTAAACTCGATTCTACCTATCTAGCTCGAGAGAGTAGAAATTAAGGTTTTGGACTATTTATATTGTTAAGCTTGTCGAGGTTCAAGAGAACTCGCTTGAATCGTAATAGTTGTTCGAGAGAAAGCAGATGTATCTATAATTTAACCTACTTACTTAGATTTAGCAATCGTTAGTAAATTTCAATTACCCATGTAGCAAAATTAGCCTTTAATCGATCACATCCTGAGAATTCCTTTCTACATTGTTGATTCCATTGTTTTCGTATTTGTCTTAGTTGTTAATTGACAAACCAATTCCCTCCATATGACATTCGTTGTCAACCCCTTCGATTTACTTAAATGTTTTCGATAATGTTTACTCCTACCACCGACTAGATTACATTTATAACTTCATAACTGAATTCAAATTTGTACCGCTTCCTGTGGATTCAAACCCAACTCTTCGTTGAGTTTTATACTATATAATGACCGTCTACACCTAGTATTGGATGAGGTGTAGTTGAGCATTACTCCTCAATTTGCAAGAGATCTTGTTCGTTCTTCCTTTTCTCCTCTTTTCCTCTTCTTTAACTCTCTTCTAAAACCCTAATGGTAATTTAGGGTTTGTAAAACTGACCGAATTCATATTTGAACCCAAAATACTACTAAATTCGCTTAAATCTGATGGGGTAAGGAAAAGACCAAAATACCCCTCACTAATTCGGGTAAATTTCCTTAACTGTACAAGCTAACTTTAAACGGGCATATCTCCCTCATCCAAACTTGAAACTTAGTAAATCCAGTTGCATTGGAAAAAGGATTTCAAGACCTTTCATTTGGTATCTAATGGGCTACCTAACTCTTCCTGTACTGAAAGTTATGATCGTTTGAAGTTGACCCAAAAAGTCACAACTTAAGGATAACTTGAAATATTCTCAATTTAGCTATTTCCAATTTAGTGCTTTCTAAATTTAGCTCTTTCAAAGGCGGGATGTTACAATTTCATAATGTATCGTATCATATTCAAATATATGGTGGTTAGATAAACAAGACACAAATTTCATTGTATTGTTTTGAAAATTTATAATGAGGAGAATATTCGAAAGCAGTTTATATATTTTCAATTGCGTTATGATTTAGGCTTTTCTGTATTGTTACAATAATATTTCACTTTTCATAAGTTACGAGTATATTTTTACAAGCTTACAAATGCTTTAGAACACGCACAAATAACTTTAAATTTTAAATTGAAGAGCTTAAATTATTTTGTACATGAATATAAGTAAAACAATAAATATTTTCATATTGTCAAAGCTAAAAGTGGAAGGTCTTTTATTAAGCATGACTATATTAGGAAATATACATAATTGAACAAGAGAAAATTTAGAAAATATATAAATACAATAAAAATATTTAACTCAAAAATTATAATCAATTTAAATATTAATTTACTAGAATATATGTCACAAAAGAATGACACAATAAAAACTAATTGAATAATTAAATAACATAAATCTAATTAGGAAAATATCTAATTTGTAATTACTATTTGTACGGATTGACAATGATATAATTAAACTTAAAAAGAAATTTAATGAATATTATGATTTTGGTTCAAATCCTACCTATTAAGGAATCGTCATAAATATTTTTACTTTCTTGTTATTTGAGTTCATTTTTATCAAATAATATGATGATTTTTTCGCTATAAATTCTTTGTTAGAACAGAAACCCAACATCACATTTTTCTTATATTCTCAATTCAGAAATTTAGCCATGAGAAGACATAATGGCCGCAGAAGAATTGTAATTGCGAGGATGAAAAATTCTAGAAATAGACAAGTAACATTCTCAAAACGACATATTGGCCTATTTAAAAAGGCAAGTGAGCTATGTACTTTATGTGGTGCTTATATTGTTGTTGTAATTTTTTCTTCTAGCAACAAAGTATATTCATGCGGACATCCTTCCATCGAGTTAATTTTGGATAAGTTTCTTGGAGATAATCCTCAACCCGACTCTAATGCTCCTAACCCCACCATTGTAGCTCATCAAAATATCGATGTAGATGAGATCAATAATAAATTAAACAAGTTGGAGAATTCACTCGAACGACAAAAAATACATGGAGAAGATGTCCAAGCATTTCGATGAAGCGCCATTTGGATCCCATGAATGGATTTTTTTAGCTTTATTTAAAATTTAGTGACTTGATTGTGTACTTATTGAGTTAAGTTTGCCATATCTATGATTATGTTTGTTATATTTATGATTTCAATTTTTACCTTGGAATATGTTTTTTTTAATTGAAAGGCAGGCATTAGCCCCTTTTATAGAATAAAATAGGCATAGGCCCAAAACCAGGCCCAAGCTGAAATAAAACACTAAAGAAATAAAAATAAAAAACATCTACTACTTAAATGGATAAAATAGTGAAAGAGGAAAGTAAAGTCTCTTCCAATGTCACTGTTCAACATCGATCTACCTGCAAAGTTGAGCTCAATCGATTTGGCCCGCCATTGCTACGGTCATGATTCTGCGTTTGTCTAGTTCGAGAAAGGAGCACGTTGTCTCTTCGTCTCTATTTACAAGATAAGTAGTTGTGTTCAAGATTCGTAATTCCTTCGATTTTCTTTTCAGGTCAATGGGTTGAGTCTCAATAGATATTAATACC
The DNA here is from genome assembly GCA_029582545.1 of Solanum lignicaule. NCBI lineage: Eukaryota > Viridiplantae > Streptophyta > Magnoliopsida > Solanales > Solanaceae > Solanum > Solanum lignicaule. The sequence continues at coordinate 13,537 of JAJOOF010012074.1, forward strand.
ACCATCTGACCTGAGCTGAAAATGTTTGGAACTACAAAAACTTGCTTAACCTGATCTTGACTAACTTTTGCAGAGGTTGAAGAATCGAAATCAAATCCCGCTTTCCATCTACCAGCTGCATCTAGGTCTGGGTTTTCTGTCATATTGAACACCTCACGCTCTCCCCAGGTACTGACCTTTAACCCTTTCAAATTTTTTCAGACACTATGCAAAATCGGCAGATTTTGATTGGTAGATCCTGATTTTTCAACTAGTCTACATTTCGTTGTGCTGTTCTCCTTTATATATTAGTAGTTGACTGTTCTTCTTATATGAGGGGTGCCTTGTTTATCGAATTTCAATAATTTCCTACCTTCACTGTTTCTGATTAGATAGTCACCGGCACAAAAAACAAGGTTAGCAAAATGGTCAGCAAGGGTATTTCCTTCCCTCATTTAATGTTGTACTCTTGCTGAAATTGATCTCCTTAGCATGTTAATAAAACTAATTTCCATTGATACACTCCATAGTGTTACCCAGCGGCCCTGTAAAATCTGAATCAATGCCATGGAGTCAGTATCCAAAAAGATCTCATGAATCCCATTATCTTTGCAGTGCTCCAGTCTTTCCCTCATAGCCCTTACTTCGGCTACTAGGCTTGTTGAATCCGGAATTCTAACACCTTTGGCTGCCATTAACTTTGAATATGTTTATTATGGAATGAGATGTACTTTTATTTAGTATTTCCTTCATTTTAATTTCTTTATCTTACCTTTTTTAGGTCAGTTTAAAAAAATAATATCTTTATTTCCTTTTTGGCCACTCTTAGTTTATACTTTTTATATGTTATGTCTTAACCACAAGAATAAAGAGCATTTTGTTACATTTCACATGTCATTAATTTATGACCACAAGATTTAAAAGTTATTTTTTATTTTCTCAATTTTCATGCTAAGTCAAAATTAGATAAATAAATTGAAATGAAAAGGGTATGCAGTAATTTGTCATTTGTAATTAATGTATAACTGTTGAGAGAAAAAGTAGTAAGAGAATATTGAATAAGAAACTGAAACTCATGTAAGATAGCTTGAAGTGCAACATATTTTGTTTTAAAAAAATAAAATTCTTATAGAGTATTACGTGTATCTGTTCCTACATATAAAAACAACGTTACATTATTATGATTGATAAAGCAAGGCTTACCACCTCACTTCTACTCATATATATCGATTGTTTATCAATTTTATTTCTATTAAAAAGACAATAAACATACTATCTACTGGTATATATTGATAAATATTTTTAAAAAAATTGTATTGTTACGATATTTTTTCACATGTCATAAGTGATGAGTATATTTTATGAGTTTATAAACTCTCTAGAAGACATACAAATAACATAAAACTTTAAACTGAAGTGCCTAAAATTTTTTGTACATCAATATAAATTAGACAATAATTATTTTGATATTGTGAAAGCTAATAGTAGAAGGTCTTTTATTAAGTATGGCTATATTAGAAAATATACATAGTTGAATAATTTACTAAATCATATGTCACAAAATAATGACATAATAAAGGCAGTTTCAATAACATAAATCTAACTAGAAAAATATGTTGTTTGTAATCACTATCTTTACAGATTAACAATGATACAAAATAAATGGAAATATGTCAACTTTAACTTTCTATTTGAAGTATTTTAAATATTTTTTAAATATGGTATTTTCACTTATTATTTATTGAAGTACTGCTAATTCTATGAAATTTAGTATCTTAAATAAAGAAACACTTAATATGTATCATAAATTATTTTTCTTGCAACATGAATTATAAATATCACAATTTTAATACTTTTATTATTCTTTATTATGATTAATGAGAATATATAACAATTTTTTGAAGTGAAAAAAATCTGTATGTATATATGTTTTACGTGTAAAAGTCACAGGTGTGAGAGATTTGATGTTAAAGTAATATAAATTGTTCAACATGTAGATGTCTATGGATAAAAAGAACAAGTGACAATGAAAAAAGTTAATAACCTACACAAATTAATGTAAAAACAAAAATATCTTGCAAAAGAGATAGAGATAAGTTCGTCGACGAAGAGGTACCTCTATTTTAATATTGTATCATATTCATTAGTTAATATGTTGAATTCTTTTGGGAGTGTAATGATTATAAGTATTACCACGGGGAACAAAAATACAAACGACCTCAAAATTATTTTAATATTTAATTTGTGCATAAGGACCTCAAAACTAGAATTCATGAACACCAAGAAGTTTGTAGAGGACAAGATCAATTTAAGAATCAACAATTTTTTAATGGACTTATTTCCTTCGATGAAGTTGAAAAGATCACTAATGGGTCTTTCTTTGGTAAATTTCAGTAAATATTTGATGTGTATTACACCCATAAATAAAATCTTTCTTTGATAATACATTTTTTCAGTTAGATATGATGTGTAATCAAAGTAAAAGCTCAAAATGGAGAAGGACGAAGCATAAGACGAGAAGTTATTGTTACAAATGAAAGGTAACTTTATACTTACTATGCATCCTTGATATAAACAGTTTCACGTTATTAAACTTTTATCATAAAGATTCTTATTCTTACATATATAGGTATGATAAAAAATATCATGACTATATGGGGAGAATTAGCTAAAATCAAAGGACAAATACTACAAAGCCTTGAACGTGACAAACCAGTGCTTGCCTTTTGTGATATGAAACTGTAATGACCAATTCCCGTCGTCATAAAAAAGCCAACAGAGAAAAATTTTGGGTTAGAAAATTTTTTCGTCGTAACTTGGAATTTTCCAACCTAGTCCAGATTTGGACGAAATCGGAGTCAGTGAGTCTAGGGTTATCTAGTAACAAATAGGAGGTCTAATTATGATTTTGATCACAAGAATAGATACCTAAGACATTAAGGAACCCATACGACTTTATGGAATTGAATTCGGGTGAGTAGACACTTGAAATTGATCTTAGTGTGAAGGGGTATTTTCTGAGTGTCAAGGGATGAAGGTGTGTTGTGAAATGGGGGTTTGAAATTCCTAAATTTTCTCACTGTTTCCGTGCAAGCTGCTAAGGTGGGATTTTCGCGCCAGGGGCGGGGCCGTTGTAGCCGGGTGAGGACCGCACTGGCGGGACAGACGCGACTTAAGTCGGAAATAAACCCCAAAAACATTTTATTCTGCACTTTTCGACCTTGAGAGCTAAGGAACGACCCAAGGTGTTTTTTTTACAGCTTTCAACCATTCTTGAGGCTAAATGTAAGGTTTTCACTCCCCGAATCTATTTTTCGATTCATAGAACTTAGTTTCTTGGGTAATTATCTATGGGGGAGGGTTTTGATCTGGGATTTATGGTAGGAAAAGACCTATTCTGGGTATGGGGATCAAGGGTTCGACCTAGGGTGGATATTATTAATTATAGTCTGGGTAATTAGGTCTTGTTTATTGATCCTCGTGTAATATTGATTGTTTGTAGACTAAGAACAAGCGGAAAGAATGTAGAAAGGGAATAATCAAGTTTCTTAGGGGATTCAAGATTTGTTCGAGTTAGGTGATGGTTGTGATTTCATGTTGGTGTGATATATATTTGTAATTCCTTCATTATAATGCATGTATGTATGCGAACGTTGCATTATTGATCACACTAATCGTAAATGAGGATGATTGAATAATTGTATGCCATGAATAATGACTTAATTGTATGATTATGAGAATGTGCATTGTGATTGTGATAGTGGCTTGTTGAGTGGATTGGGTGTTACGTTCCGACACACTAACTTGGATCGGGTGTCATGTTTTGGAGCATAAATGGGATCGGGTCTCACTTTCGGCACACTAACTTGGATCGGGTACCACGTATCGGTACACTAATAGTTTGGGTGTGGGTTCCATGAGTGGACCATTGACTTGACATGACTATATATCTTGAGAATTATGAAATGGTACGTTGTTCGTAAGTGATAGTTGATATTGTGTATGTTCGGTGTATGTATGTTTATTATTGTTGTAATGACTTACATATGTTTCACCTATTAGGATAGCCGCATGATCCTACCAGTACACTGTGATTGTGTACTGATACTGCACTTGTTCTTTCTTTGTTGAGTATAGGGCATCTTCAGGCGGCTATTGAGAAACCTCTTTTAGAAGACCAGTGATCGATCGAATTCAAGGGTGAGCAAGTTCTTCCAGGCTGCCATGAGTTCTCTTTTTGCTTATGTCCATATCTTCATACTTAGACTAGTACTTTAGATTGTTGTAGGTTTATTTGGGTTGTACCCATTTCCTTTAGACTTATGTTCTTTGTTAGAGTTTTCGTACATTAACTTTCAAGTTCTAGGCATTATTTCCACATTTGGTTGTTAGAATTTTGTTGGGATTTATGGGAAGTCCCTATTTTCCTTTTCTTAGACATTTAAACCTACTTCTGTATCTTTAAATTCCTTAGTTTTTGGTTGAGTTTGTTAGTTTGGATTCGTAGTAATGGTTCTCTCACCAGAGGGTTAGTGTGGGTGTCAATCACGACGGTCTAGGTCGTGATAAAGTTGGTATCAATGACCCAGGTTTGTTGATCTCGGTGTACCAAAACGATTCTAGTAAAGTCTTGCGAAACGGTATGGAGACGTCTGTACTTTTCTTCGAGAGTCTGTAGGACTTTAGGAAATCTCTCTGTTTTCTCTTGTCTCCTTTCATGCAATAACTTGATTCCAATTGGTATCTGGAAATTTGAATTGGCATCTAATCTCCTTCACTGTTCTGTCCTTAGATGGTTAACACTAGGTTCAATGGCGTAAGCCTCGTAGCTGCCCCCAATGAGCCAACTAAGTAATCCGCAGCAACAGGTCGCGGTCGAGGCAAGGGTAGAGGAAGAGCTAGGGGTAGAGGCGGAGGAAGGATGGCGCCTACTAGGGATGGAGCACCAGTTGAGAATGCTACAAGAAATGAGGCCCCTCTTGCGCATTATGAAGAGGTAGAGGAGAATGTAGAGGCTGAGAATGAGGAGAATGTTGGACAAGAGGAAGAGGTGCAGGCTGAGACTACACGTATTCCTCCCTTAGACCCACTGTTAGCTCTATAGATTATGTTGTTCCTGGAAGGATTGGTTGGTCGTAGAGTGCTTTCCTCTATTCACGCTACTCAAGGTCCTGCCAATCCCTCTATTGCTATCACTATCCCTAAGGTGGCTAGAACTGTAGGTACTGATTCTTTCTTCCGTCCTTTGTTAGGTCATGTTATGATTGGTAATGAACATGAGATGCTATTACGACCCAGACCGGCGTGAGTGGCACCCACACTAACCCTCTAGTGGGAGAACCATTTATACTAATTAGCTAACTACCTTAATGAAAACACTAAGGCCTTTAAGGTTACAGAAGCAAGTTTAAATGTTAAGGAATGGAAATAGAGTTCCTATAAACTCCAAAAGTCTAACAAAACAAATGCGAAAATAACGCATAGAACCTGTAAGTCAATGTACCAAAATATCTAAAGTGCAACCATAAGTCTAAAAAAAGGGGTACAGCCCCAAACTAAACATCAAACTAACTAAAGAACTAGTCTAAGTCCAAAATGTGCACATAAACATAAAGATAACTCATGGCAGCTCGGAAGAACTGGCTCACCCTTGAATTGGAACGATCACTGATCTTGTAAGCGAGGTCTATCAATAGCCGCCTGAAGATGCCCTGTACTAAACAAAGAAAGAGCAAGTGCAGTATCACTATACAACTACAGTGTACTAGTAGGATCACGCGGCTATCCCACTAAGTCCAACATAAATAAGCCATTACAACTTAATAATAACATGCATACACCGAACATATACAATATCAACATCATTTACGAAACAACGTACAATTTCACAATATCTAGATACACAATTATGTCAAGTCATTAGTTCTGTCATGGAACCCAAGCCCAAACTGTTTGCATACCGGAACGTGGTACCCAATCCAATGTTTATGCCAAAACGTGGCAACCGATCCCATATTTATTGTAACACCCCGTATCTGAAAGTAGACCAGATATTCAGCATTTGCAGGTGCAACCTATGGTTGCCACCCACGGATTGTGGTCTCAACCACGGCTCATGTTGTGGGTCCGTGGTTCACCACTGCAACCCCTCCCCAAACCCAGCTTAGAAAATTGGCTAAGTCTCGACCCACGGTCCGTAGGCAAGACCATGGTCTGTGGTCTGTGTCCGTGGATCGAGGCCCCCTTTACCCAGCCTTTGACGTTAATGACGGCCGACCAGCACGGGACCATCGTTTGATCCATGGTCCGTAGGTCTGATAGTTGGTGAAGGTCAGCAGACAGTTCGGGGGAAATGGCTAATTGGGTCAACTTCAAATGGTCATAACTCTTAGAACAAAAGGAATTTGGTGTCCCATGACCCTACTATATGATAAATAATTGAATTCTCTTTCCAACACCACCGAGTTTTCTAAATTCCCATCTCTGAGTAAAACTTTATGGTTGTTTTAGTGAAGCCATGTCGGGAAGACTTGACCTACGACTCCAACCTACGGAAGGTTGACCTACGGCCCGTAGGTCCCGTCCGTTGGTCACTCCGACAACAGTTAAGTCGAGGGTCTTTTGGTCTTTTTCTATTTCATTTAACCCTTAAGCTACGTCGTCTAGACCCAAAGTTATGAGGTTTTAGTCAGTTTAATCCTAGAAAGATAATTAGAACTTACCTAAGTCAAATCATTAATCAAAACTTAGAAAAATTAGAGCGTAAGAGGAAAAGAGAACTCAAGAACCCTAGTTCAAGAACGCAGAGAGGTTCCATCAGTTCCGGTTCCGAAATCTAAAGATTTCGTCGTAGAATTCATCACCAGGTATGTGGGATTTCACTAGTGGGTTCATTTCACCCATCAGGTCCTTAGTTTTCAGTCAGTTTCTTGATTCCCTTATTATGACTAGACCTAGGGTTTCTTGAATGCCAGAATTATTGGGTTCTTAGCTGTTAGAATGATCCAAATTAGTATGTTAATATTCAGTTTATTGCATCAATTCCAGAACCCTAGCTATGTATTTCTTTAGTTCTTGAATTATACATGCTAGGTAAGATATTTCAGTTATTCAATTATACATGCCTCAGTTATTAATGCACCAATATCAGTTTAATTGTTGCATACTCAGTTTGCATGTTCAATTTGAATTATCCAGTGACTTACAAAAATTCAGTCATAATATGTTAAATACTTAATCCATTGGGAGTAGCATAATACCGAGTTGGTCTAGAGTTCAGCGTACCCAAATAGTCCCAGAACTACTAGCCACATAGGTAGTAAGTCCCCTCTATGGGCATCATTTCAGTGATCACGCCAGCATGCTTCTATACCTCTAGCAGGGTATATTGGGTCCTCTCGATGGGGCGTATACATCGGACTCCACATTTAGCTCATATGGTTTTCCTATCGGTTAGTAGTAGCTCCCACAGTTCAGTCAGATTCTATTGCATTGACCATTTATCAATATATCCAATATTCAGTTTCGACATGTTATAAATTGGTCAGTGCATTAAGTTAGCACATCATTCAATATCTATATCATGTTCAAATTATATCATTGCTTATTTACTTTGTTCAGTTATATGTTATTTCAACTTTATTCTATCCTGCATGCTCAGTAACTTTCAAGTACTGACGCATACTCTATGCTACATCTTCTCGTGATGTAGGCTCAGGTTCTTAGCATCCAGATCACGTTTAGCTCACTTCCCGATCGTCAGTTAAGCAGCATCAGTGGTGAGTGCTCATTCTTTGCGGACCAGTGAAATGTTTATCTTTTCAGTACTTTTAGTCCTTTAGTTTCAGTTTTGCTAGATCTAGTTGGGGCATGTCCTAACAATTCTAGTCAGTTTAGAAGCTTATTTCAGACATAGTTAGATTCAACTTAGAATTGAGTTAATATCTTTTTTGTATTAAACTCATCAGTTTTCATATATTTCAGTTATAGTATATAGGTCACTACAACAAATTTTGCCTACGGCCACACTTATTTCAGACCACACTTAAGAAACATTGCAAAAAATATTTAAGGGCACAATTTTGAGGCTTTACTTTTGATCAAACCTCTTGGCTACAAAATAATAGACCATGCCTAAAAAACGTGCCCTTAGACAATATGGGTTAAACTTTTAAGTGTTGCCCAATCATAAAATAATTGGCAACACTTTTTTATATATTTTGCTACGCTTTTTAAGTGTTATTGATTTTTAATTATAATGACAACACTTTATAATTGTGCCTTAAATATTCACTTAAATTTCAGCTAAATTTATCATTCCCTCCATATATTGGGTTTTAAGAAAAATTAGCGCGGTCCTCAATATTCTTAAGAAATTTTTTGTCTTTCATCATTAAGAAAGTAAAGAGTCACTCTCATCCCTAAAAAATTTCTAAATCAAATCTGGGAAAGTTTTTTGTCATTCATCGATTAGAAAAAGAGTTTGTTACTTTCTTCAAAACTATAGTGAGGAAAATCTGTTGAATCTTCCACAAGCGTTCATCTGAGGTAGGGTTTTGAAAAACTTTGAGATTTCATCATAAATCAACGCCTTCTTATGGGTTTCATTATTACACTCGGTAATCTTAAATATCCTTCATCATATTGTTTTAATTTGTGAGCTTTTGTTAGTGTGAACAAAAATTGTGCTTCGGTACTTGAAGCCCATAAAAAATTGTGAACATAATTTTTTTAGGGAATTTTTCTAGGTTACAACTAATATTATGTTAGTTTGTCAACTAGGTTTTAGAGTTTCTATTTTTCCATTGTGGTTTCTCGATCTGGTTTACTACTTAGAAGTACTTGTATTTTTGCTCAATGTTAATTTTTTTAAGTATTTTCTACAGGTTTGTACTTGTTATTATATATATCTTGATGTTTAGATTTTTTCAGTTTTTGCTGTAGCAGAAAAGATTATTAGTCTTTGGTGGTGAGCTTGCTACTTATAAAAAATAGTTTTTTGTGAGCTTGGTAGCATATGGTGCAATGTTAATAGTTTTTTGTGATTTTGTTAGGATTTTCTCTGTGAGTTGGGTGGCATATTTTTTATGTGAGCTTGGTAGCATATTAATTTTGAATAATACTACTTTTAATTTACTATAACCATTTTAAAGTTGTCCTATTTAAGTGTGAATGGTATGAGCCTAAAGAGGATATTTATGGCTTTACTTATGTCTACTTCAACAAAAGGTGCCTCTCAGGAAGAGCCTTTTATATTAGCATCTCAAGCTCATCAATGTTTTTATGTGAAGGATCCATATGATGATGATAAGCATTATGTTATGAAAACAGTCCCAAGAGACTTATTTAGTATGAGTGTTGAAGTTGAATATGATGTCCCCCAAAGTTATATAAATGAGCCATATGACCATTCAATGGGCCCTTCTATACCTGAAGATAATGGTGAAGTTGACTTAGTGAGGAATGATATGCCAGCCACAGTTATTAAGGTGTATCCACGCGAATTTGTTGCTAAAGAACCTGAACATGAATTTGAGGATGAGGAAGAGTTCGATATTGAAGATACATCATAAGTTCTTTCTTTTATTCTACAATGTAACTCTGCCTTACATAGTTAGCTTTAAGTCTTTGGAATTGGGAGTTAAAAATGATTCATTTTACAAAGTTTTTAAGTTTTTACGTTTTATAGTTGTCACTTTGTTTTCTAATTCTCCAATAAAGTTAACATTTATTGCGTTTTCTTGGTCTAGGAAATCTTTGAAGGTATACAACATTTATCTTTTTTGCAAATTTTTAAGTTTGTATTTTCAGCATTGTTTTATCTTTTTTGCACTATATTTCTGCATTTCTGCACTATCTTTTAATCTTCTGTACTATGTTTCTTTATTTTCTGCTCTGTATTTTTACATTGTCTACACACTTTGCACTGCAATTTTGTATTTTCTACAGCGTTTTATATTTTTTGTACTATATTTCTGAATTTCTGCACTATATTTCTACATTTCTGCATTGCTGCACTATCTTTTAATTTTCTGCACTACGTTTCTTTATTTTCTGCTCTGTATTTTTACATTTACTGCACACTTTCCACTGCAGTTTTGTATTTTCTGCATTGTTTTATATTTTATGCACTATATTTCTGCATTTCTGCACTATATTTCTGTATTTCTGCATTGCTGCACTATCTTTTAATTTTTTGCATTATATTTCTATATTTTATGCAAACTTTACACTGCATTTTTATATTTTCTGCACCAAATTCTTATTAGTGGCTATACTAATTATTATTTTTACATGAAGAATGAATCAAGGAGCATCCTTAAAGAAAAAGGTTCTGAATTCTAACAAAGGTTCAAGTCCAATAAAGAATGTAAGCTTTGATTATCAATTCCGATCAAGTGCTGAGTTGTGCAAACAATTTCAAATTAAGAAGGAAAAACTTGACAATGAACGCAAAAATCTAGTTATGAAAGGAAAAAATTCTGATCAAGCACCACCTTATAAAAAGAAGAATTGTATGTCTGTTACATCAAATGCAAGTGAAAGACAACCTATGCAGAGATCAATTCAGTTTGAGGAGTCAATTCAAATGCAAGAGAGGAGTAAACTACCTATACCCAAATCTGTGACCCAACTTTTATCAAGGAAAGAAGTTAACACTTCCCATATGACTGAAAGAACACAAGGTGAAGAAGAAAATCAACTTGATATTGAGAAGCTACAAAATTACAAAAAAGCTAAGAAAAAGTCACTTGTACCAGCGATGCGTCTTAATCATTTTCTAGAAAAAAATAGGATACATGTGGGTGAAGAAGAACCTTAGATTCAGCCAGCCGATGATGTTAGATCTATGCCATCTCCATGTATTAATGAAAACAATATTGAAGTGGCTGATGTTGTTGCACCAGAAGAAGTTGATGAGTGTGTTCGAGATAAAGATATGGACATAAATTGTTCAAAAGATGGTATGCTTTAAATCTTCTTTTGGTAGTTATATAAGTTTACTCGCATTGTAAATTTTATAGTTGTATTGTATGTTTTATCTTATTTATTTAATATTACATTAAATCAGGAACTTTGGAGAAGAAAAAGGTTCGAGGACAAACAACATGTAAGACTATTCATGCAAGAAATTTTGAAGAAAGAGAGGAGGTGA
>JAJOOF010012075.1:0-37722 GCA_029582545.1 Solanum lignicaule
CAGATATGTTAGCAGTTGGTAACTTCAGAGGAGGAGAGGATTCATCTATTCGTCAAAGAACTGAACTCTGAATTACAGGTATTGTCTGTTCACATGGCCTCTAAAGGTAAAAGTTTTAATGAGGTGAAAGACTTTGTGAAAAAAATGGAAGGAGTTCTACGTGATGGGCAGGCCAAGGCTTTGGCTAAGAAGCCCAAGAACATAGGTAACTTTCAGTTAGGCCGACGCCTGCAGCCCGGCCAATTCAGTCAGCCCTGCCCGCTTCTACAGGTGGCTACTCGAGAACTCCACAGTAGACTTCCATTCAGGATAGTCAGGGAGTCGCGCCTGTGTCTAAAAGCAAGCCATCCTTTGACCTCACTTGTTACAATTATGGAGAACCTGGCATATGAGGAGAGATTGTCCCCATCCATGTATGTCTGACCTAGTGCAACAATAGACCAGAGCAGTGGTACCAGCGGGCATGAGTAATAATGGTAGAGGACGTCCATAAGGTGGGCCAGGGGGAAATCAGCGAGGCCGTGAAGGTCGGGGAAATGGTAATGTAGGTAGAACAGTGCAGCCAGGCAAGGAGGTCGCCCGTCAAGATGATAGGGCTCAATGTTAGGACTTTTCGGGTAAGACCGAGGCTAAGGCATCTGATGCATTGATCATAGGTACTATTCTTGTATATGACCGGATGACTACTGTCTTGTTTGATTCGGGTTCTACTTATTCATATGTGTCAGTTCAGTTTGCCTTGGGATTTGATGCGATTTGTGATATACTTGATGCCCCCATCCGTGTTTCTACCCAGTTGGAGAGTCTGTCATAGTCACCCATGTGTATCGTGCTTGTCCTTTTTTGTTTATGGTTTTCAGACTTGGGCTGACTTGGTTATTTTTTATATGACTGACTTTGATATAATCTTAGGTATGACTTAATTGTCCCTCTTTTATGTTGTGTTAAATTGTAATGTTAAGTCTGTGACTCTAGAAATCTCGTGTAGGGAAAATTTAGACTGAGAAGGGGTGTACAGGCCTAAGCCAGCTAAGGTCATATCTTTCATTCGGGCTAGGAAACTGGTGGGGCAAGGGTGTTTGGCATATTTGGCTCATATTCGAGATGTTGAGGCTCAGTCTCCCTCTATTGAGTCTATTCCTGTAGTGTCTGAATTCAAGGAAGTGTTTCTTACCGATTTGCCTGGTGTGCCTCCGGATAGGGATATAGATTTCTGCATTGACTTACAATCGGGCACTCGCCCCATCTCCATTAGTTCTTATCGCATGGCTTCGACAGAATTAAGAGAGCTTAAATCTCAAATCCAGGAGTTTCTTGATAAAGGTTTCATCTGTCCTGGTGCTTCCCTGTAGGGTGCTCCTTTCTTCTTTGTTAAGAAAAAGGATGGTAGTATAAGGATGTGCATAGACTACCGGCAGTTGAATAGAGTCACCATTCGGAATAAGTATATGTTGCCTCATATAGATGACATTTTTGACCAATCGTACGGTGCGTCAGTTTTCTCTAAGATTGACCTAAGGTCTGGTTACCATCAGTTAAAGATTAGGCTTGAGGATGTACCCAAAAGGGCATTCAGGACCCGCTATGGGCACTATGAGTTTTTAGTGATGTCGTTTGGATTGACCAATGCACCTGCAGCATTCATGAGTTGATGAATGGTGTGTTTAAACCATTCCTGGATTCTTTTGTTATCGTCTTTATTGATAACATTTTGGTTTATTCAAAAAGTAAGGAAGAACATGCCGACCATCTTCATTTTGTTTTTGGTGTTCTTGGAAAACAGAAGTTGTATGCAAAATTTTCCAAGTGTGAGTTCTGGTTGACTTCAGCTGCCTTCTTGGGGCATGTGGTTTCAAAGAAAGGGGTAATGGTAGATCCCCAATAGATTGAAGCAGTCAACAATTGGGTTCGGCCTAGCTCTATGACTAAAGTAGGAGTTTCATGGGTCTCGCCAGCTACTATCATCGATTTGTGAAAAACTTTGCTTCTATTGCCATGTATTTGACAAGGCTAACTAAAATGGAGGTGCCTTTTGAGTGGACTGACAAATGTGAAGAGAGCTTCCAAAATCTCAAGACTCTTCTGACCACATCACCTATTCTGACCCAGCCGGTGGAAGGTAAGGATTTTATTGTTTATTGTTATGCTTCATATTTGTTCTTGGGTGTTGTGTTGATGCAAGTAAGAAATGACATAGCTTATGCATCGCGAGAGCTAAAGGTGCATGAGAGAAATTACCCGACACGTGATTTGGAGTTTGCAGCGGTAGTGTTTGCTCTCAAGATCTGCGGCATTACCTTTATGGTGTCAAATATGAGGTATTTACTGATCATCGTAGTTTACAACATGTATTCACTCAAAGGGACCTGAATTTGAGGAAGAGAAGGTGGATGGAGTTACTCAAGGATTATGATGTTACCATCCAGTATCATCCGGGTAAGGCTAGTGTGGTGGCAGACGCACTAAGATGGAAGACGGTAAGTATAGGTAGTTTAGCTTGTTAAGGGGTGTCCAAGCGACCCTTGGCCAAAGAGTTTGATACATTGGAGTCTAAGTTCATGCAGTTGGGCATCTCAGAGAAAGGTGGGGTTTTCGCTAGCATTGAAATTAGACCCACATTCATTGAGGAGATCATCAAGACCAAACAGTTTGGGGATGAGAGTTTGAATGAGCTCAGAAAGAAGACAGGGCCTGGTAAAGCAAAAGATGTGGTTCTTGATGCGGGAGGTGTACTCATGTTTAACGAAAGAATTTGTGTTCCCCAAGTGGATCACTTGATTCAGAAGATGTTGACAGAATTCTATGGTTTGTGGTATTCCATTCATTCGGGTGTGACCAAGATGTACCGAGATTTGAAACGACTTTATAGGTGGCCTGGTATGAAGAAAAACATAGTTGAGATTGTGGCTAAGTGCCAAAATTGTCAACAGGTAAAGTATGAGCACCAAAGGCATGTAGGTTTGCTTCAGCAAATGCCAATTCCGGAATGGAAGTGGGAAAGGATAGCTATGGATTTCGTGGTAGGTCTTCCCAAGACTTTGGGAAAGTTTGACTCCATTTGGGTGGTGGTTGATAGACTGACTAAGTCATCCCACTTCATTCCAGTCAAAATGGACTATAAAACTCAGCAGTTGGCAAAGGTTTATGTGAAAGAGATAGTGAGGTTGCATAGGGTGCCCTTTTCTATCATCTCGAACCGTGGTACGCAGTTCACATTCAAGTTTTGGAGAAAATTACATGAGGAGTTGGGCACTCAACTCACTTTTAGCACAGCTTTCCATCCACAGACGGACGAACAGTCAAAGAGAACTATTCAAGTGTTAGAGGACATGTTGAGGGCATGTGCGATTAACTTTGGAGGACATTGGGATAAGTTCCTACCTTTGTGTGAGTTATCCTATAATAACAGTTACCACTCGCTTGACATGGCACTTTATGGGAGATGATGTAGATCACTCATAGGGTGGTTTGAGGCTGGAGATGTGAAACCTTTGGGGGTTGATTTTGTGAAGGATGCTCGGGATAAGGTAAGGAGCATCCAAGCTAAGCTTCTAGTAGCCCAGAGTCAACAAAAAAAAGTATACGAAGCGTAAGGTAAGGGACATGACATTTCAGGCTGGTGAGCAAGTTCTTCTAAAACTGTCACCCATAAAGGGGTGATGAGATTCGGTAAGAAGGGAAAGCTTAGTCCTCGATACATTGGTCCATTTGAGGTTATTGACTGTGTAGGGCCAGTGGCTTAGAGGTTGGCTTTATCGCCTAGCCTATCTGGAGTCCATCCAGTGTTCCATGTGTCCATGTTGAAAAAGTATCATGGGACAGAGATTACATTATAAAGTGGAACTCAGTTTTGTTAGACAAAGACATTCAGTATGAGGAGGAACCGGTGGCAATTCTGGATCGCGATGTCCGGAAGATGAGGAGGACCAAGGAGATAAAGTTTGTGAAAGTTCAATGGAAGCATCATACGGTTGAGGAAGCTACTTGGGAAATCGAGAAGGACATGCGAGACAAATATCCCCAGTTATTCGACAACTCAGGTACTACTCTACTCTTGCTTTAGCCCTTTTTCTCTTAGTTGTCACTCGGGGACGAGTGATGGCTAAATTGGTATCTATTGTAACGACATGTTCATGTCATTACGGAAAAGCCAATGGGGATGGATTTTAGGCAAGAAAACTTCTGAGTAGTAACTTGGAAATTTCTAGCCTAGGCCAGACTTGGAAGAAATCTGAGCCAGGTAAAGACTAGAAAAATCTGGTAATGAATGGGGGGTCTAATTATGAATTTGATCACATGAGTGGATAGCCAAGATGTTAAGGAGTTTGTACAGCTTTACGGAATTAAATTAGGGCGAGTAGATCTCCCGAAACAGATCTTGGCATGAAAGGGTAATTTTAGAACGTCCTGGTTTGAAAGTGTGTTGTGAAATGGGGGCTTGGAACTCAAATTCCGAGCTTCAGTCTCCGTGCAAGCCGCCGAGGCGCGGCCTTTGTAGCGGTATGGGGTCCCCTGTGGCAAGTAAGTCGTGACTTAAATTGGGGAAAAACCGCAATTTCATTATTTTATGCAAAACTTCATTCTTATGAGCTAAGGGATGACCCAGGGTAATTTCTTGACAGGTTTCCACGACTTTTAGTGCTAAAGATAAGGATTTTACTCTCCTAATCCGTATTTCAATCCCTAGAACTTAGAATCTTGGGTAATTATCGTTGGGGGAGGGTTTTGGCTGAAGTTGATGGTGGAAAAAATCCCTAGTTGAACCTTAGGATCAGGGGTTTGGTCTTGGGTTATTAAGTTTGTTATAATCGGGGTAAATTAGACTTTGCTAATTGATTCTTGCGTTAAATTACTTGTTTTAGACCAAGAACAAGCTAAAAGACTCCGGAAAGGGAAGGCTCAAGTGTCTTAGGAGTAATCAAGTTTGGTTTCAAGGTAGGTGATCGTTTGATTGCATGTTGTGTGATATATGCCAGATAATTTCTTCATTGTATGTGTGCATGTATGTGAATAGGGAATGCGAATCAATCTAATGAAATGATGACGTGTGAACAATACATGTCATGAACTTGTTACTTGCTTGTATGATTTGAGTATTGTTGACTATGGATGTGATTGTGACTGTGGTTGTACTGACTGGATCAGGTGTCACGTTCCGACACATATATTAGATCGGGTGTCACGTTACGAAACATATATTAGATCGGGTGTCACGTTCCAATACATGTATAGTGGATCGGGTGTCACATTCTGACACACTAATAGTTTGGATGTGGGTTCCATGAGAGGACCACTTGTGATTGTTACGTTCTTGTTTACCTGTCATTGATATTGTTGGAATTGTATGTTCCTCCTAAAATGAGAACTAATCTATGTATTTTGTATATGTATGCTTACTATGTTGTAATCGTTCATTGTATATTGTGCTTATGGGAGTAGTCGTGTGATCCTACCAATAGAGTTTGTTTTGTGTACTGATACTGCACTTGCTCTTTCTTTGTTGAGTACAAAGCATCTTCAGGCGGCTACTGACAGACCTCAGTTAGGAGACTATTGATCGTGACCGGATTCAAGGGTGAGTCAGTTCTTTCATGCTGCCATGGATCCTTGTTTAGTCCACTCTTTTCGAACTCATACTATTTGTTTAAGTTGTTAGGTTTAGCTTTCGGGGTTTCATCCCCTTTTTTTAGACTTGTTAATCGTTAGAGTTTTGGTACAATGACTTTCAATTCTTGGGGTTGAATTTTCGCATTAGTTGTTTTTTAGACCTTCGGAGTTGATGAGAACTCTGTATTTTGTTTAGTCATTTAAACCTGCTTCCGTATCTTTAAATGCCTATTTTTGGTTAAATTGCTTAGTTGGGTTGAAGTAATGGTTCTCCCACCGGAGGGTTAGTGTGGATGTCAATCACTACGGTCTGGGTCGTGACAAGTTGTCATCAATTTGAAATTCAAAAAACATCTATCATATAAGGATTTGGATCAATTCAAATTAAAAAATAAAAATTATAAAGAATATAGTTTTTTGAATATTTTTAATATTTCGTGATTTTTTTTTATGGATTTTATATTTTAAAATTAGTACAGTAAACCGGGAAAAAAGGATTTTATATGTGGTTGTCATTTGGAACATTTATGAAATATTATTATTATTATTATTATCATTATTATTATCATTATTATCATTATTATTATCATTATTATTATTATTATTATTATTATTATTATCATTATTATTATTATTATCATCATCATCATCATCATCATCATCATCATCATCATCATCATCATCATCATCATCATCATCATCATCATCATCATCATTATTATTATTATCATTATCATTATTATTATTATTATCATCATCATCATCATCATCATCATCATCATCATCATCATCATCCATTACTATTTATGCTCGAATATATAGTATACACTTGTCTACATGGAAAAAATCATTTAAATTAGTGTATCAACTATTAAGTCATAAATCAACTTTTATATACAAACATGTAAAGCATAGTTTGATCCCATTAATGACAATAGATTTCCTGGAGGTAAATTTTTGCTTGTTTTTGGAGTGTTTTTAGTTGCTTCACATGATGCTCTTCAACAATTTTTTTATTTAATAATAATAATAATAATAATATATATATTTAATAGGAGAGGTGATAACACATACGTGTCAGCACCACGAAAATTATTACATGTAATAGGATTAAATAATTACTTACTACTTTATTTTTAAAATGAATTAAAAAAAATTAAAATCCACTATTTGTAATTATTTTAAATTCGAAATTAAAAAATTTTAAATTTATTTATTAAAGAATTACTTAAAATTAACGTGATACAACCATTTTATCATTTTTTAAAGTTACATAAAATAATAATAAAATTTTTGAATTATCTGAATATGAACAATAAAAATAAACATGGCAAAAAGTGAGTGTGATTATTAATTTTAAAATTTTTATTTTCAGATTTTATATTAATTTTATATTTTAAATTATTCGTTAAAATTCTCCACTACTAACGTGGTGCATTTTTAATTTTTATTTTTGTTAAAATTAATAATCACACTCACTTTTTGCAGTGTTTTGTTTTATTTTTCATATTCAGATAATTCAAAATTTCAATTATTATCTTATATAACTTTTAAATATTATAGGAAAAAGACTCAAATATGCCATCAAACTTTTAGAAAAGACTCATTTATGTCATTCATTAAGAGGTTGGCTCATCCATCCATTTTTTTAAACTCCAGGTTTGCAAAACCATTTTTTACACCCCAAACAACTTTTAACACTTTTCAATTACAATTTTTGGATCAAATATACATTTTTTGTTTCTTATTCCTTAAGAACACCAAGAACACATAAAGAACATTAACAATTCCCAAATTTCAAACTTCTTCAATTTTTCACGAAATCACCTCAAATTGCAAGAATAGTTTCCCTTCGAGCTAGATGCCAAAATTCAATATCTTTTGAACACAAATTCAACCTAGCTCAACAGACCCACTTGAAATTTCTTCAAACTTTCAAAACTTCAACATTCTTTAATAGTAGAATTTTCTCCATAGGGAACAAAGATCTAATGTCAAAAACAACTACAAAAACACGAATCAAAGCAATTTTAAAAAAAATTGGGACTGATTTTCGTTTTCTTTTTTTGGATTTGTTTTAATACGGGTGTTTTTTTAAACTCTACAAATGATTTAAAATTTTGATCTAAAAAAAAAAAGAAATTAATGATGTAGCCTAATTTCGGTGACGAATTGAAGATGTTGAAATTGAGAGTTCTTAATGTTCTTAATTTGTTCTTAGTGTTCTTAAGGAAGAAGAAGCAAAAAGAGTATATTTGATCTAAAAACTACAATTGAAAAGTGTTAAACGTTGTTTGGAGTGTAAAACATGGTTTTGCAAAAAACGGAGTTAAAAAAAAGGCATAGATTAGTCTTTTCTTTAATAGATATGACATAGATGAACCAAACTTTTAACGGATGATAATAATGAGCCTTTTTAAAAAAAATTGATGGCATATTTGAGTCTTTTCCAAAATTATAAAATGGTTATATCATTAATTTTAAGTAATTCTTTAATGAATAAATTTAATATTTTTAATTTCAAATTTTAATAATTACAAATAGTGGGGTTTTTAAAAAAAAAATCATTTTAAAAATAAAATATTAATTTACCCATCACTCGTCCCCGAGTGGCAAACTAGGAGAAAGGGCTAAAGCAAGAGTAGAGTAGTATTTGAATCGTCGAATAGCTGGGGATACTTGTCCCGCATACTTTTTCTGTCGACTCTGGGCTGCTAAAAGCTTAGGTTGGATGCTTCTCACCTTATCTTGAGCATCTTTCACCAAATCAACCCCCCAATGATTTCAGATCTTCAACCTCAAATCAACCAATTGAATACCTACACATCCTCCCATACAGTGCTTCAATGAAGTCATCTCAATACTTACGTGATAAATATTGTTGTATGTAAACTTAACTAAAAACAAAAGTGATTCCGAACAACCACCAAAGTTGATCATACACACATCCGCACAAGTTATCAAGGACCTTGACACAATCATCCGGACAAATCCTTTAGCACTTAAGCATGATAAAATTCAAAATCACTACTCTCTACGATTAGAAGTGAACCTGAACCAACCAATACACATTCACAATACACAACAATAATAGTTCTTAACAACATCTCCATCCCACAACATAAATTTCCATTAGCTTAAGTTACAAAAAAATGGTTTTTAGACATCAGATACTCATTAAAGGATTGCCCAAGCATACAAACCCTCTAACAACACTATCGAAATGCTAGATTTAACGATTGTGATTGTAGATTGCCCTTAAGAACAGTAGAATCGGACCCAATGATCCCCATATTCAACCACACATAATCGTTACATGACTTCGACGACAAGATGAATATTAAGATTGTCGGACAACCATAATTACACATGGTAGATCTTCTATGAATTCTCATAAGCAAGGTGGTAAAAGTAGAACCACTGAATTTTTTTAACTACTCAAGACAACACCAAATATGTCATCTGAAATAACCAAGTCTTCCCAATCATCCCACTCAACCAAGAGAACATCGCAGGATTGGTACCCTGATCTACCACTAGGGATCCACCCACAAAAGTGAAAGCACATGTGATCATAGCTAGTGATAATACTCACCAACGTGTACAAAACGAAATAGATGGTCACATAAGAATTTTACGAAATAAAACTAAAGGTTTTCCTCTGAAGAGTCAATACCAGTCCTTACCATTGAGTTGACTCCACATACTCTTCACATCATTCCACTGAAGTCCACACTCTCAATACTAACAACCATCATGAACACCCCGACCATTTACCTTACTATAAACCCACACTTTTAAATGAAAACCTTTCTTAGGTACTTAACAATTAACAATAATAAATTTTTTGACTCAACCCAGGTGTAAGTGCTTTCAAATGCTCAATACCAGATACAATTGATCATTTTCCACATTGCCAATTCATATCTTGACAAATATATCACCACGAATGTAAACTTATAATGAAAAATATGAATTGTAAATTCAACCGTATAACACAATCCCCTTATCTATCAACATTAGCTTGTACCTTGAAGATTTTTATGAATTCATGGATCTTCGCTTATCATTGATCGCGTCTCCATCGATCTTACAGTATCCTTCGCTAAAAATTCCATCATACTCATTACTGAACTCAAAAACAAAACCAAAGCACTTATCATCACACTCGAGCTAATGGCTGTACCCTCATTTCTCAAGTCTTTTTCAATAGTTTTTAACCAATCTGATGGACCCGTGACACTATTACCATAGCCACAACAAAACGAATGAAATCACGCATCTCTGAACCCAATTATTTACCCCTCTGAAGATACCTCTTTAGCGGTATCTTCTACTCAAACGACTTTTATTGAGTATAATACATTTTTACACCTTATATTACAAAACATATGTTCAATTAGTTGTATCCCAAGGAACTTGTATTTAAAAAAATCATAAACATTTCACTTTGTTGCACAAATAGTGCTAAAGCATAAGTACCTTCATCTATGTATTGGTCACAAAGAAAGCTTCTGATAGAATGTTTTTTGAGACTTCCACCTTCACTGGGAGTCACAGAATGTGAAAAAGAAGGTATCTGACTATCTTCTCGGTCATTTGATGCATTCTATGGTTTACCTGGAGAAGTTTCCTTCGTGAATTCTTTCTTATGTTCCCTGTCTGCGGGTCCCTTGATGTATCATGTGATTGAACGGGAGGAAATCCCTCAATGATTTCTTTCTTCTACTCCCTATCATCATCAATATTTTCTTCCGAATCAACAAGCAACGGGATACATAAGTAATATTTTATATTCAAAACTGGACCCATAATTAAAAACCAAAAATATATTATAAGTGCAACTACTTTGGGGTCTAATTAAAAATATTACACAAGTGTCCATGCTATGTATCTTAATCCAAATACCTAGAAAACAAGGATTTTACATCAGTTATTGGCACAAAATAAGCATTTGAGGACACTAAATCTATCCAAATAAAGTCCTAAATGAGTCCAAATCGTGGACTCATCAACACCCCGAACTTAAACTTTTCTTTGTCCTCAAGTAAAACTCAATTTCAGTAGTTCAAAAAGGATGTCTCAAACAGCGCTACAAAAGACTCAATCATGAATGGACACAAAAAGACTCTACTTACTCATGCAGGGATCAATTGTGCACTCAAAGATTCTAGTTGTGACTCACCATTATCAAAGATTCTCAAGCTCACAACACTTGCTTCAAATGCAAGTTCAAGCTCAACAAAGGTACTCAAATTCCCTCACACAAAGAATGATTCCATATTTACATACAATGGTTCAACAACTTATAGCTCCAGAATCACAATCAACACTCACACTCAAAAAGATAAACACAATGCATGACTTCACCCATAGGTTCGCCCTTATTTTCCAACCAAAGATTATTTCAGCTCACTCAAGATTAAAAAGGTCTTTTCAAGGCTTGTAACGGGGCTGAGTGCAAATGTATGGTCATTTAGGTTCAATGATTGTAATCCTCATGAAATGTAGTATGAAAAGATCTTTCTTCCCTTTTCTTCATCATTTTTCACTCATGTTCAAAAGTCACTCCATTATTCACTTTCCATGGACTGTTGGACACCCCATTTCTTTTTGCATTTTCACAACTTTATTCCACAACTTTTTCATTATTATTTTTTTCATTTTTTCTCTTCTTTTCTTTTTGTTTTTTTTTTTTTGTACGGAAGGGGCTCCATGTTTTCTCAATACCATGGGTCAAAGGGGACTTCTTTGCATTTCTTGATTTACCTTCTCTTTTCACCACACCCCCAACTTAGGCTTTTGGCCTAAGTTGGCTATTCAAACAAACCACAAATCATGAGGATTATGGGTAATAGATAAAGAAAGGTCACAATTTCATCAAACTTCTTCCAAGAAAAGGTTAAGGATCAAAAGGTGTTCAGGCAAAGTTCACACACTCACAAGGTAGGCCACAAAAGAGGTATAATATCAAATTGTTTCACACTATTCAA
Source organism: Solanum lignicaule (assembly GCA_029582545.1). Classification (NCBI taxonomy): domain Eukaryota; kingdom Viridiplantae; phylum Streptophyta; class Magnoliopsida; order Solanales; family Solanaceae; genus Solanum; species Solanum lignicaule. The sequence goes on from JAJOOF010012075.1 coordinate 11,601, forward strand.
AGTTGCCTAAGATCATCTCAAGAGCTTGCATCACTTAGTCAACTGGACCAACGGGGCAAATTCTAGGTGTCATCACACATGGTTCACGGTAAGCTCATCACACAAGGCATTTCACCAATATAAAAAAAGACTCCACAATTTTTCTAGTGTGCAACGTTCATCACAAGAGACTCATTCGATAACCGGCTAGTCACAAAGAGATGCAAAAAGTTCACATATTGTCTATGCAACTTCATTTGGCCTCATGTAGTCGCACATTTAATTTTGTTTGATTATGAGCACTATTAAAGTCATCGGTATTTATCAAGACCGATACTCAAATTTGCAAGAGAACAACCACATTCAAACACAACAAGAGGTGGCACAATATTTTTTGGAATGGTCCCAAAAATCTTTTATAATTAAAACAAGGAGCCACAATCTCAATCATCCACAAAAACAGTCACAATTAATAGCTCAAAAATCCAATATATAAACAAAACAATAGTCACAAAAGGTAGGCCTCATCCCACCACAAAACAAAAGCTATTTGTCCTCAAATGCAAGCAATAAAATATCTAAAAGTCAACAAAAATAAGACAGAGAGGGAGGTAAAATGAATCTTGTCTACACAGTCGCTCCATCTGTTGGGGCATTAGTGCACGGTGTAGTGCTCTGATCTTGGGCATCAGTGCCCAGAGTCACAACCACAGTATCACCAGCTCCACTCGAGCCTGCCTTGGATGTCTCTATCAGTGATGTCTGGATCATCGACTGCACAATCGTTCATCTAGATCTGGCAGGTCTCCATATATGCTCTCCTCCCTCACATCAATCCACTCCTCATCGGTCTCCACCTCTGACTCATCAGCTGCTATGCCATCCATCTGTACAACTCTGGTGGTAGTCGAAGGAATCTCAGATGTAGCAAGAGCATTCTCTGTCTCAGCTGCCTCAAATATGGTGGTGAAGTGTATAGATTTGAGATAGTCCACATCTTTTCTCAGATCTGCCACCTCGGCTCTTAAAGCCATCACCTCAGAAGACTCCCCCTGTCTACTCTCACAGGTCGTGAATTTCGCAGTCAAATCATCAACAAAATCTTAGAGGAGGGTCAGAGCAGCTAAAACAACAGCCTATATCATCCATGGCACAACATCCTCCAATCTAGTAGCCCTCACATCAGCCAAATGGGCTAAGTGCCCCATCTTCAGGATCACAACCTGAGTAATCTTGGCGGGCTGGGAAGAGGTAGAAGCACCCAGAGACTGTGAAGAAGAAGTAGGAGTAGAAATACCTGAAGGCCCGGAGGTCAGAGTAGACAAAGATGCCTCTGCAGGTATTGAATCAATGTCCACCTCTGGGGGTGTATCCACTGGAGCTGCTCTCCTTCTGTCGGCCTCCTCTCATATGTACCAGGCCTCAATATGCCGGATGTCAGTAGAGGAAGAAGGGGTAACCTTAATATCTCTCATATCATCCCGGGTCACTCTAGTACGTCGGCACAACTCTGTGATCAAGACTGGGAATGGCAAGGAGGTCTGACTCTGCTTGGCCCTCATGTCCATCTCTTGTTCTATTAGGAGTCCCAAGTTGATGCTCCTCCGGGATATGTTCGACCCAAGGCATGCCGCCTTAGGGTGGCGTAGAATGGACTCGTTCTGGGAGGGCATGATGGTGGTGGTAATGAAGCCAAACCAGAACTGAGCCGCAATACTCAGATCCCTCTTCTCTATGGGGATCCCTACCTCGATCCACCTCGAGGTGGTATCGGAAATTAATGGATCAAGCCATCCCTTAAAGTCATCCAAGGACTGAGTTGTAGGCAAGCCCTCATATGCTACTGTAGCTCCTAGACCACTACCAAGTATGGTATTAATGTACTCACTATTGCACCCGACTTCCTTACCTCGGACCATGACCGACTTAACATGTCTGAACACACTGGCCTTCTTCTTGCTCTTAGGTACCAGATCACCGTATGTTGAGTAAAATTCCCATGCCCATGTAGGAATGTACGGGCCTCGGGCCTGGTGAACTGCTCAAATCGGTGGAAATTGAGGGTATCCTTCACCCTGGAGTATCTTCCCTTAAGGCCCTCTGTAGATAACAACTTCTCCTCGAGGATAGTCCGCAATCCATCAGCTTTTAGTCTTTTGAGAAGTCTGGGAGGAGGGATTACTGGTGGCACTGGAGCTATAGAAGGTGCCGGAGCTGGCACTGAATCTGCTGGGATGGAAGCTGAAGGGACTCTAGCTCAGTCAGGGCGAGATCTAGCACGGATCTCAGCCCGCCAAAATTGTAAGGGTTGGTCATCCTCAGGCTCAGATAATGCAGCCCGGGAGTCAGCAGACACTTTTTCCCTTTCAGAGGTGTGCTCCAGAATTTCAGATACGGGCCTCTTGCCTTTGCCCTTGCCTCCCGTTGGAGGCTCTGTTCTTCCCTTTTTAGGAGGATTTGCTCCCCCTTCATTTATCATAATACCCCGTGCACTTTTGCGGGGTGGCATGTCAATGTTTGTCCTTGCCATATCTTCAAAACATTAGGAAAAGTTAGAAGTGATACAAGCAAAAGCACAAAAGAAAAGATTGCAGAAAGACTCGTCGAACCAATCAGTGAGTCACCGAATCTCTTTGGCACAAAAATTCCCAGAAAAATGGCATGTCGGCAATAGGATGGGCCTTTCGGTGAATCACCGACAGCATTCGGTGAGCATGGATTAGCCCACCAAAATTTACAGTGCTTTTAGGGATTAGGGGCGCAGACAAAGGGCGATTAAGAAGATCTTTCGGCGAGTCACCAAGTACACTCGGCGAACTCAGGCATCTTACTGAAAGTTACAGAACCTTTTTTCAAGATTAAGCAAGTAATTAAAGGCGATAAAGGGTGATTCGGAGAACCGCCGAGTGGTTCAGCAAGCTCGACCCAGCTCGCCAAACGACCCAACGTGCCTATTTTCAACCCAACTTCTCAAATTCAACCACGTAGCCCCCGAAAACAAAATCAAAACATGCACTCTTACAATTAAGCTAAGACCTATTACACCCATTCCCCCGGGATACTCAGACTTCTCCCGATTTGGTCGAATTTGGCCATTTGATGACTTTTGCCCTTAAGAATGACGCCAACCGCTCATCATTGGGAATATTACATCATTTGGCACAAATGTGGGTTACTTAGACTTCACCCGACTAGATCCAACAACATGCAAGCACAACCCCATAATTTTAATGAATTTTAAAGCACAAAAAACCCAAGAATTGAACAATATAAGCATTCTAGGCACGATATTCAAATTAACAAAGGCACACAGATACACAATTACGATCAGAGAGGCCCAACACACATCACTAAGACAAGATCAATTGCAAATGAGTAAAAAATGCTAAAAATGAATTCGGGGTTCGGAAAACCAACCTTAGATGCCGAATAAATACTTTGAAATGCTAGGCAGCAAAGAAATCCAACTCCGAACACAAATCCGATGACTAAAATATGATAATAATGCAAAAATACTGAATACTATAGTGCGGGTGTGAGTTTGGTAAGTTCAAAAGTGAGGGAAAGTGAAAGAGTTTGAGAGTTTAAACCTTTGGCCTTTAAAAACCATTCAGTTCTCGCCTATTCGGTGACATTAATATTGCTCGCCGACCCACTCGGCGACACGCCGAGTGGGTACTTACCTCGCCGAGTTTTACAGGACCTCCAGTTAATGTGGGGGTCCAAATAGCGAACTAGGTCATGATCGCCAACCCGGTTGGTGATTCGCCAAGTTGCTCTTGGGCTCGCCGAGTTAAACAGACTCCAATTTAAAAATGTCTTGAGTCCAACGACGGTCCAAGTCGGGCTCGCGGACCTCTTCGGTGAGTCGCCGACTGGACTTTTACTCGCCAATCTTCTCTTTTCAAACACATTCTACACTTCAATCTGCAAAATCAACACACGATTATTTCTAAAACAAAAATAATGCGATAAACACTTGGGTTGCCTCCTAAGAAATGTCGTAGTTAATGTCATGGCACGACGCAAGTCCTCACTTAAGTTCCATTAGTGGGGTTTGCCTCATTTTTGTAAGGTAACCCCTCTTCTGGCTCTGGGTTGAGACAAGACAGCACTTAGTCCATTTAGGACTCTAGTAGCTGAATGAACATGGAATGAGAGGTTTCCATTTGATTTAGCATCAAGACATTATCTCTTATCTCTTCCAACACTTTGTCATGTTCTTTGACTTTCTGTAGGATGAGTGTGAGGACCTCTTTAATTTGCCCACCCTCTTACTTCTTCGTCCTTCAACGCTCGTGAGGGGGGATGTACATGTCCTTCTTTTTGGACACTACCTCCAATTCCATGACTTTCTTGGCCAAGACATCTAGCTCAGTCAATAAGGTGGCCAATCCTTGGTCCTTCTCAGTCTCCTTGTTGGTCTTGGCCATGTGATCAAGGAGCTGGGTTGCTATTGCATAGAGTAGTCGTGAGAGACTCCCTGGAGACATTTGGTCAGCCACCCCTCTGTTTTCCAGACCAAAACCTCTATAGAAGTAGTCCAATAGCATGTTATCTGAGATTCCATGAGCTGGGCACTGCAACAATAGTGACTTAAATCTTAGCCACAGCTCATAGATTGACCCACCCTCTATTTTCCTGAAACTTAGGATGTTATCCCTAAGAATCATCATTCTCAAAGGAGAGAGGTACATTTGGTCACCATTGCTACAAGACATGCTCCTTTATTCTGCTCTAAACAAGCAACACGAAAACCAAAACTAAAAGTGAGTAGATTCAACTATAACTAACAAGAAAAAAATTCAAATTAACTAAAGAATCTTAACCAACACCACTCCTTGGCAACGATGCCATTTTGATTTCACATATTAGGACACTTCATCCATTACTAAGTGCCAATGATCGTTAGTTAGTAATATAACCCAACTAAATGAGTTAGGGTCGAATCCCACAGGGAGTGGTATGTGTTTGACAATCAAGAGCAAAGTACGAATATGTGCAAGTCAATCATAGGAATAGATATTTACGAATAAAAACATAATTCAAATTAAGGGGTGACACAAGTGTCAGAAAAGGGGAGTTTTGTTTTAACTAGTAGCTACAACAACAACAAATAACATGAATTAACAAGTAATGAGACGGGTTCTTGGGATGTGATTGGATTATAGGCTAAGGTAGACAAATGGGTAATTGCAATTGTTAGTAAATAGTTTTAAATCAGTGAATAAGCTAGACTTTAGTGGGGATAAACTTTCTCTCGAATAATTTACCCCGAATCAAGTTGGTTTCTCTCGAACACCAACAAGCAACAATTAAGAACAACCTACGCTTTAGTCCATTCACTCTCTCTCGGTAAATGTGTGGAAAAGGATTTAGGATTCACTCTCTCAAGTTAAACCAATGACAACCCAATACCCACAAACCATCAATTCAGTAATCTTAGTTTTAAAACCTCTCTCTCGATGCCATCCCGATGACCTACTTGACTGCCATTCACCTCTTATTCACTCATTGTTACCTCTATATAGCCCAACCAATACTAAACAATGTAGCCTAAGCCAACAAATTAACAAATCAAATCTCCAATCATAGAATTCTAAGTAACGCTACTCTCCGGCAGAGAAGCCATTTTGATTAACGTTTCAAAGACACTTCATCCAATTCTAAGTGTCAATGATCGCTAGTCAATATAATAACAAAACTAAATGAGTTAGGGTCGATCCCACAGAGAGTAGTTTTTCCTTCGAATTCAATTATAGAAGTATAACAACAAACTCTTCAACTTAACACTTACTGCAATTTTTTGGTTTAAACTTCAAATTTCATGTTATAATTATCAATCCAATTCAACACTTAACACAAAACGATCAAATAGTGAGGTAACAATTGGGGAATTGACCAACTAATTATTGAATTCAACTTAGTGGATGAACATTGATGCTCACAATGGGATAAACTGTCGTGAGTAGGTACGACTATATGTAAAGCAATTTTGTCTTGAACAATTACCTTATCTTAGTCAAATTTTCTTAAACTTCAACACTAGACGGAAGATGCCCAGCCTTTGTCCTCATCAAACCCACTCTCTCGAGCTAGATACAAAGGATAGATTCCATGTTTCACTCTCTCAAGCTGAAATCATGGAGACCCACAACTAAGGATGCTGAATTTGTGATTTTGGTTCTGCACTTCTCTCTCGAGCAAGCATAAAACATTGTACTTGATACACTAATCATGCAAAACGACCTCTAAACACAACAACAAATCAGACCCACTTCAAATTAACACCATTATTTGCTAATCAATGACACCCACTTAGTAAAACTCAACAATTGGTCACATAGTCAAAACCCCAAGAAGAGGGTTTTAGCCAGTCATAGTAAAAAGAGGAAAATCAACATCCATCATGTCTTCCATAGTTGGGTACAATTGAAAATTGAAAGTTAAAATAAACTAAGAATCTCCAAGAAAATCTTGCTAAAATCGCTAGGAAGTTGCCTCTAGCAGTGGTCTCTCTCTCTATCTTTTGTTCCTCACATTTCAAAATGCTTTCTCTCTCTAGCAAAAATCAATTTAAACAAGTCTGAGGTGTGACTGTTTAAGACCAATCGGCGAGGTAAGTCGGGCTTTGCCGACAGTTTGGTGACTCGCCGATCGTCCTTTCTCTCCCCTTCATTTTTCACTTCTTCTTGGTCCAACTACTTTAATTTTAGGCAATCCAGATCGGGATCGCCGAATGATTCTGCAAGTCTCCCTTTCTTCTTTTATCTCGCCCATCAGCACTTGTTTGAATCTCCATCAGCACTTTTGGCGACCTGGTAATCCCTCATCGAATCGATCGGAGACACGCTGAATGGAAATGCTGCCTGCCAAAGTTACCCCCAGTTCAGCTCCAGCATTCTATAACTTTAGGCGGTAGAGTGGCAACTTGGAGATTCGCCGAGTCACATTGGCGATCACCAGCCCTTCATTTCTTCATTCCTTTAGCTCATTTTGTTCCTTTTTGCACAATAGTGTCCATGCTTTGTTCCTAGATCCAACTACCTAGAAATTCAGGATTTTACATCAGTTATTGGCACAAAATAAGCATTTGAGAATACTAAATCTATCCAAATAAATCCCTAAATGAGTCCAAATTGCGGACTCATCCCCTTCCTAATAGAATATTATAAGATGTGTCCATGTCCATTACTTGGAACACAATCATAAAGTCCACCGGTCCAATTTTCATGGTTAACTTAATTTCACCAATAGTATCCCGCCTTAAGCTGTCATAAGCTTGAACACACACATTGTCGGGGCAAATTCTGTCAGGGTTAATTTTAAAGCTTTGGAGCATAAAGAGATGACATATTTCTACCCCTGATCCTCTATCTATCATGACTTTCTTTACATAGTTCCCTTGACATTTCAATGTAAGATGCAAAGCTCTGTTATGTCTAGCTCCTTCTATGGGTAACTCATCATCAATGAAAGTGATGGTGTTTGACTCAAAGATGCGGTTGGTCATTTTCTGTAACTGATTTATCTTGTATCATTTGATACATGTTCTTCATTCAGACACATTATGATGTTCCTCTGAGTGTAAAAGTAGAGACAATAGTGAAATTTGTGCAGGGGTTTTCTTCAAGTGTTCCACCACAGAGTAATCTGGAACCTTAATATTTTTTAGAAAATCTTCTGCTTCTTCCACAATAACTCCTTTCTTCAGCGGTAGATGGATATCTTGTTCCATCTTCCCTTTCCTTAACTCTTCTAGAGAATAACATCTTCTGGAGCGTGTCGGCCCTCTTGCTTCATCCACTTCTTCAACAATCTCCTTTCCTTGGTAAAACACGACAATCTTAGTTTAGTTCCAAGGGACAACCTTTGGATCAGTTACATGGAGCTTCTGGACGAGCTTAACCAAGATAGGTTCTTTCAACTTTGCCTGGCAACTTTGGTCTTGTTGTGTTAATGAGAAGCCTTTTGATAAGTACAACATTGGCATACCCAATCGAACTTCAAGCCTCTTCGAAACTCCAGGGACACAAAACTTTGGTATCAAGAGTGACACTTTCCACACTCAAAGATGCGATTGGTTCTAAACTCTTTAAAGACTCATCTTCCTCTCCAATCTTCCTAAGCAACTTTCCTATTTTTCCAAGGATATTAAACTCTTGATCATCACAGATCATACCCACTAAATGAACATTATTTTGAGTCAGAAGTGGGTTATTAGTTACATTGGGAGTATTTTTATCATCTCTCACAACGACCACTCCATGATCAATTAGCTTCTTTATCGCCCCCTTAAAGGTCCAACAAATATCAGTGTTGTGTTCTGGGCCCCCTGAATGATACTCTCATCTTTCATTAGCTTGGATACCTGGAGCATTTGGATTCTCACTATGTGGTGGGATAGCTCAATCACTATTATCTTCTTTAACTTTCGAAACAAAATGGAGTATGACTCTCCAAATGGAGTAAATTTACTTTTCTATCCCTCCTCTTGAGCATAATTTTGGGTAGGAGGAGGGTTTTAAGGAACCTTATAGGGTAGTCATTATGAGTGAAGGTTTCCTTGAGTTGGGGCCCAAAAATGTGGGCGATTGGGAGGATGCACTTATGGCTGAGCATTAAAGAATGTGTATGGAATTGAAGATACTGAATATTGAGGGACATAAAGGTAGTAATGTTGAGGATAACTAGATTGTCCCTGAATTGGTGGGTAAGGACAATCAGACTTCCTTTGAGCACCCCTTGTCCCTGACTCTAGCAAAGAAACTTCATATTTCCTTTTATGATTTCCAAAACTGCCTGAACCACCTTGAATGGACTGTGTGGTAGCTTTGATTGCTTCCTGGCTCACAATCCATCCTGTTTTGAGACCGCTTTTGACCATTTCTTCAATCTTGATTGTTGTGTGAAATGGTCTTCCCATTGTGGCTTTTAGGTGGTGGAAGTAGTCAGTATTTTGAGCCTCTATGAAGATGTCAACCAACTCTTGTTCATCTAATGGTGGTTTGACCTAGGCTGCTTGCTCTTTCCATTTAATAGCATATTCTCTAAAGCTTTCATTTGGCTTCTTTCTCATATTAGAGTGTGTATTGTGATCTGACATAATGTCGACATTGTATTGAAATTTCCTAACAAAATATTAAGCTATATCATCCGAGATGTGCTAGTGAAAGATCTCTTGGTGTATGAACCATTATGAGGCAACACCAATCAGACTTTCACCAAAGTAAGCCTTGAGTAGTTCCTCTTTACCCCATGCACCCCTTAGTTGATTGTAGTATCTCTTGAGGTGAGCTATGGGATCATCGTGCCCATCATACTTATCAAACTTCGGGGTTTTGAACAGGTGGAAGGTGGACATTTTGGAACATACACAAGTCTTTGAACGCAACACTCTTGTGTCCTCCTAGCCCTTGCATACTTTTCATGTGTTTCTCGATGCTTTTCATTTTTTTTTATCATTTCCTCTTGATCTGACCTTTGGGTAGACCTTTCAACATCGATAGAGGAACAAAATTTGATAGAGTTAGGTCCCCCGAATGTTATCTCAGATGTATATAATTGCTCTGGTTGGGCACTGAATTATCCCTCTTGAGTTGCTTTTTGCATCACTGTTGGCTGTGGAAGAGTATAAACCAATGCAATTGTCATGATAGTGGGATTATTCCTGGATGGCATGCCTTGAGGGCATGTTGTTGATGGTCCGGACCAATAATTTTTTAAGGGACCATACCTTGGAAGGAAGAAAGGATAAGATATTGGGACTTGAGAAGATGAGGATCAAATACTTGTGATCTGAGGAAAGCCAGGAATGGACGTTGGTGGTTCTTGGCCATTGGCCCAGGCTTGACACAACTGTGCCATAACATTTCTCAGTGTCCTATTTTCTTTGACAGTAGCTGACTCTCTTGTCATTATATCAACTAGAGTATCCACCTGATTCACCGCAGTTTCGGTATTGGTTGTCATTGACGCTCTTACCTTAGACCTGGTAAAGTAAGGGTGTTCTGTCAGTTTATCACAAACCAACCACCGAAAGCTTACTAAATTAAAGAGAAATGAACAAACTTATTAGGGGTTAGACAATTTACACATCAATCACACATTTGTTAAGCACTTAACAACATGCGTTCAGAATTCCGTTGTCTCATCCCAACTTTGCTTTGTTCATTGTCTTCCTTTTTTTCTTTTTCTTTTTCTTTTTTTCATAAAATAGTTTTGATCAAACACTTTGGAGGTTTCCTACCTATCATGTCACCACATGAATCAGATCATTACGTAGTTCAAAAATTTAGATTGTTTAATAGAATTAAATTAGAAAAGCAGAACAAACCCTTTCATTCATTTTTAATATCTTGTAAAAGACTTTAAACAAATCGATTCAACCAATGGTTTAAACAAAATTATGATCAACATGATCTTTTTAAACAAAAGGTTAAACTAAAAATTTGAAGTCTTAAATGAAACAAGATACAACTTAAAAAAATTGTTGGACTCTTCTTCAATATTCTTCATCATCCTACGTTTTCGTTGTCCCCCAAGGTCTCATATAGATTCAACAATACCTTTGGCAGATAAGGAACAATGTCACGTGCTTGCTCAGCCACTTCTATGTCATTAACACAATGATGATTTTTATAACATAGAAGGTTTGTTCCGCCAACTGATGAACTTGACGTCTAGCCCTTCCCATATTCTCATGGCAATTATTCAACCACACCTGACGGTCACCAAGATTGTTCCTTCAAAGGGCCTCTCACTCCTCTAACTCTTCAAGCCGATTACAAAGTTTTCCTCTTTCGATGATAATTTGTCTTTGCTGCACTTCAATAGAAGCGTAATGACTAATTTTCTTTTTTTTTCTCTTCTAACTGTGTTTTAACTTGATCGTGTAAGTGCATCCAACGTGACTTTTCTTTCTCAAATTTCTCCTTCTGCTACTTAAGATCTCCTTTTCGGTGGTGCATAACATCTTCAGATGCCACTAAGTCCCTTTTTGATTGGGAAATCTCAAATCTCTGCTCATTTTTTATCTATCGGGCCAAATGAGTTCTACTATCCAACTCCTCCCCTAATCAATTTTATTTCTCTTCAGTATGCTTCAATTCCCTTTCCATATCTTGTAACTCCAAATGGTAATTCCTCCCAATTTGGACTTGAACTTCTTGTCGGGCTATGATGGCTTTGGCCTTCTCCAATTCTTTTTCCAACTATCGTATGGTTTGCTAGTCTTTCCTTTTCCTGCTGGATCCTTCGAGAGTGTCACCAAATGTTACTGGATCACCAAACCATAATAGGTACCTAGGTACCATTTTTCCTTTATCCTTCTCCACAACTATTGCTTTTTACTTAGAAAATATACTCCCGAACCAGATATTCAGAATATCCTTGCTATCAAAGGCAAAACATATTGGGGTGTCAAATCAAAATCTACTTATAAACAGAGTATTTAAGTAGTATCTAGACATGTTTGCTATCGTATTTACTAATGAAATCTTGATTTATTCAAGGAATGAGGAGGAGCATGCTAGTTATCTCAAAATAGTCCTCCAAACCCTCAAGGATCGAGAGTTATATGCCAAGTTTTCTAAATGTGAATTCTGGATTGAGTTCGTGACATTATTAGGCCACATTATGTCAAGTGAAAAAATTTGAGTTGACACTCAAAAGGTTGAAGCAGTACAGAATTAGCCTAGACCCATGTCTCCAACTGATATAAGGAGTTTCTTGGGATTGGCTACTTACTACAGAAGGTTTTTTGAGGGGTTTTCATCTATTTAGTCACCGTTGACTAAGTTAACTTAGAAACTAGCTAAGTTTAAATGGTCTGAAGCTTGTGAGAAAAGCTTTTAGGAATTGAAAACTTGATTAACCACTTCTCTAGTGTTGACACTACCAGAGGGTACAGAGGGATTTGTTGTTTATCGTGATGTGTCCAGAGTTGAACTTGGTTGTGTATTGATGCAGAATGGTAAGGTTATAGCCTATGCCTCCAAACAACTTAAGATTCACGAAAAGAAATATCTGACTCATGATCTCAAGTTTGCAGCAGCCGTTTTTTATCTCAAGATACAGCGTCACTATCTCTATGGCGTTCAAGTGGATGTGTTCACCAATCACAAAAGTCTCCATTATGTTTTTAAGTTAGAAAGACCTAAATATTCGACAAAGGAGGTGGCTAGAACTACTGAAAGATTATGATATGAGTATTCTATTGTAACATCCCATATTCGAAAAAGGTAATGACCCAAAAATTCAGAACTTGCAGGTGCCATCCACGAGGACCACACACAATCCGTAGGTGGGGTATGTGTATTGGCCACTCAGGGAATTGTCCAGGACGTAAGCGACGACTCGACCTACAGACCGTAGGTCGATCAACGGTCCGTGGTCCAGGGGTTCATCGATGGCCAAGAGTCTCTATACTTAGTGACGGAGGGACATGATGGACCGTAAGTCCATCCACGATTCATCGATGGGGTCTCGTGGGTCACTACTGTCAATTATTTTTAGGGGTAGTTGGGTCTTTCCTAATTTATTAATATATAAGACTTTTTACCCCCGAATTCACCTCATTTAATTCATTCTTCCAAATTTCCCAAAATAAATCAAATCTCCTCCTAAATATTCTCTCTCTTAAACTTGAAGAAGAAGAAGAAGAAGAAGATTCAACCTAAGGTTTTAAGCTAAGGGTCTAATTTCTCCATTGAAGGCTAGAATTTTGATCCAAGGTATGGTAGCTTTCATCCATGAATCTCTTCCATTCATAGAGTCCCCAAATTCCTCTATTTCATATGGTAGAATTCCCCAATTAGCTAGGATTTTCTTAAATCACCATGGGTTCGTTTGATTATTGATATTAATGATTGAATTGTGTTTTAATATGCATGAATATATGATTTACAATGCTTTTATGATGTTTCCCCATGAACCCATGTAAACCCCCATGTTTTTCCTAGTTGTGATCATATGATGTGGGTTGTTGACTATGAAAGAAGATTTTTATGATCTAAAGCATGAACTGATAGAATCACATGAATTTATGATATCATCCCTATCTAAACCTTTATTTCTATATTTGTGGATTGAAAGTAAGCTTTGAAACTTGAAAGGTCAAAGTATGAGTTTATGCATGATCTTATGGAACCTATGTAAATGTTTTAAGGGTGCTCTGTGAGTGAAGTGTCAATGATGTTGTTGTTGTTGTTGTTTTGTTGAAATGATATTCTCATAAACAAATACTAGCATGATGCGAACGGTTTTCTCACATAATATGGATTCTTAGGTTGAAAGGCTTTCTCACCTAATTGAATCAATGAATAAGAGCTATTCTAATGAACTAGCTTGGATTGGCATGGTAACATGCATTTCCATGGATGATGAGAATAAGTACAAAATTCTATTCCGTGGGAATTATTCTTAGAACCGAGTTGATATTGACATTGAGATGGAAGCTCTCCCGTTCGTAGAGGTCGGGTTTCTAGAAGAAGTCTCAGGAGATAGAAGCTCTCCCGTTAGTAGAGGTCGGGTTTCTAGTAGCAATCTCCTTATCCCATAAACTATATTCCTTCATAGGATGATTAGCTAGTAGATCCAGATAAGCTAGAAGTTTAGCGTTCTACCTTAGGCAAGTAGAACAACCCTTTCCGATGTGGGAGACACCGGGGGATCATATTATAGCTCACATGGTCTCTATGTCGGTTAAGGCTAATTTTCCCTCAACAAGACTAAAAATTAACTAAGGTTACTCAAGAGTAACTCATATGTGTTCAAAGTTTTAACAGATGATTTAGCTTGCATTGACCATGATGTTATGACTTATGATTTCTAACCCTCTTATATCATGTTTTACTTGGTCAATTGCATGTCATGAAATGAAATGTCCTTCTTAGCATGTTTTAAACGTTTTTATTCATAGCTATCATACTTAGTGCATTTTTGTACTAACGCATACTCTTGCCTATATTTTCCCCAAATATAGGGTCCGACAGACAGGGTTCCCATTTTAGTGGCTAGAGCTTGGACATTGATTCTTCCCCGAGCTGGGTGAGTCCTCATGGTTCAAGGACGGGTTTCATTATTCTAGTTTCTCTATTATATTTCCTTTTTGGACATGATGTATGAGCTAGGCCCACTTTAATTCAATTGTAATAGATGGTTATGATGAGACATGAGTTTAGACTTCCGCTTTTCTATAAAACTGTGTTGGACTTAAAAATGTTATTTTACTCTTTATTGTTCTATTTCTTATGTTATAAAAGCTAAGTGGCTTGTATGGATTCCTTTGGGGTTCTATACGCCATGTTACATCTAGGGGGTACCTCTGAATTGTGACAAACTTGGTAATGAGAACACAAGGTTTAGAATGGTCCTAGGATGTCTCATAAACCAGGTCTAGGAGAGTCTTGTTCATAAGTGTGAAGCGCGCCATATTTATGAATAAGAGGCTACAAAATGATTAGGAAACTCCACTTCTTTCATTACTCTAAAGTCGTGCCATAGAGTTTAACTCTATAAAGTCTCTCTCATAATCCTTATCCTATGCTCTATAGGATATGTCTACTCGAAGAGCTTATACTAGAAGGAATGTGAGAGAGATAGTGTAACAAAAAACTCCTCCCCAAGCTCCTCCTCAAGCTCCAGTCGATCCTTTGGCCAAACAAGTTATAGATGTAGAGTTTAGATTGGATTTTTAAGTGTTGGATCAAGCCGTGATGGTTGAAGCCATTAGAGAGGTTATAATTCCCATGAACCCAAATGTTGGTACGGCGGCTTCAAGAGTGAGGGACTTGATGAGGATGAACCCTCCGGAAATTCATGGCTCCAAAGTTGAGGAAGATCATCAAGAGTTTATCGATGAGGTCTATAAGGTACTTGCTATCATGGGAGTTACTCTGGGAGAGAAGGCAGAATTGGCCGCTTATCAATTGAAAGGTGTTGCTCAAGTGTGGTATAATCAATGGAAAGAAGCAAGACCGGTAGGAGTGGGTCCCATAGAGTGGAAAATGTTTAAATTCGCTTTTCTTGATAGGCTTTTCCCCTTGAGATGAGGGAAGCAAAGTTTCTTGAGTTCATTAGCCTTCGTCAAGGAAGTATGAGTGTGAGGGAATGTGCTCTAAAGTTCACTCAATTGTCCAAATATGTTCCAACAATGGTTGCCGATTCTAGGGAAAGGATGAGTAAGTTTGTGTTGGGTGTGTCCGAAATGGTGGTTAAAGAGTGTTGTACCGACATGCTCATTGGTGACATGGACATCTCTCGTCTCATGGTACATGCGCAACAAATTTAAGAGGAGAAACTCAAGGAAAAGTCTAGGGAGGTAAAAAGGGCTAAGACCGGTGATGGTAATTTTTCTCATGCTAGATCTGATAGACATGGTCGTCCTAAGTTTCGACAAGGGTTTTCTGGTCAAGGTTCCTCCAACGCTCCTCCTAAGTTTAACAAGGATAGGGTATCTAACCCTAACCCTTAAGGAGAATATGTAGGTGGTTCTTCGTTGGCTAGGTCTACATGTGCTAAATGTGGGAAGAAGCATAATCGCAAGTGCCTAGCCGGCACGGACGGTTGCTTTGGTTGTGGGAAGAGTGGTCACAAAATGAGGGATTACCCCATGCTTGCGGCTAAAGGGAGAGAGGGAAAGCAAGCTACTCCTAGTGGTTCGGGTTCCAATGCTCCTAAGCAAAATCGTTTCTATGCACTTCAAACCCGAGGAGATGAAGAGGGTTCTCCGGATGTGGTTACCGGTATGTTTAAAGTTTTTCAACTTAATGTGTATGCTTTACTTGATCCAGTGCTACTTTATCTTTTATGACAACTTATGTGGCTATGAGGTTTGATGTGCTTACCGAAGTGTTATTAGATCCCTTTTCTGTCTCTACTCATGTTGGTGATTTTATTGTGGCTAGGAGGGTCTATAGAGAGTGTCTCGTTTCCTTATCCCATAGAGTCACTTTTATAGACTTGGTAGAACTTGGCATGTTATACTTTGATGTCATTCTGGGGATGGATTGGTTTCATGCTTGCTATACTTCCATAGATTGTAGGACTCGAGTGGTCAGATTTCAGTTCCCAAATGAGCCTATCCTAGAGTGGAAGGGGGGAAATTCTATACCTAAGGATCGGTTTGTCTCTTGTCTCAAAGCTAGGAAGATGATTTCGAAGGGTTGCATTTATCATCTACTTAGGGTGAGGGATGTAGATTTTGAAACCCCTACTCTTGAGTCGTTCCCTGTCGTAAATGAGTTTCCGAAAGTATTTCCAGATGACTAACCAGGTATTCTTCCCGAAAGGGAAATAGACTTTGGTATTGACATTCTCCCAGATTCGCAACCTATCTATATTTCTCCTTATAGAAGGGCTCCAACAGAACTTAAGGAGTTAAAAGATCAATTAAAAGATTTGTTGGATAAGAGTTTTATCCGACTGAGTATCTCTCTGTGGGGTGCTCTAGTGTTTGTTGTTAGGAAGAAAGATGGTTCACTCTGTATGTTTATTGATTATCGGCAACTGAACAAAGTGACCATTAAGAACAAATATCCTGTCCCAAGAATAGCCGATTTTTTTTTATCAACTTCAAGGGGCCAGTTATTCTCTAAGATCAATCTTCGTTTGGGTTACCACCAATTGAGGGTGAAGGGTAATGACATCTTGAAGACGGCTTTTCAAACTCGGTATGGTCATTATGAGTTTTTGGTAATGTTGTTTAGGTTGACTAATGCTCCAGCGGCGTTTATGGATTTGATGAATAGGGTGTTTAGACAATACCTTGATATGTTCTTAATTGTGTTTATCGATGATATTTTGTTCTATTCGAGGAGCGAGAATGAGCATATTCATCATTTGAGGATTGTGTTGCAAGTTCTTAAGGACCAAAAACATTTTGCAATGTTTAGCAAATGTGAATTTTGGCTAAGGTTCGTAGCTTTTCTTTGTCATATTGTGTCAAGCAAGGGAATTGAGATAGATCCTATTAAGATGAATGCGGTCAAGAGTTGACCTAGAACTCTAACTCCTTCCTATATTAGAAGTTTCTTGGGTTTGGCCGGTTACTATAGAAGGTTTGTTGAGGGGTTTTCGTCCATTGTTTCTCCTTTGACAGCTTTAACTCAAAAGAAGGAGAAATTCACATGGTTAGAAGCTTGTGAGAAAAGTTTCCAAGAGTTGAAAGATAGACTTACTTTCGCTCCTGTGTTGACCTTACCGAAAGGTACATATGGTTTTGGGGTATATTGCGATGCCTCTAGAGTTGGGTTGGGATGTGTGCTTATGAAAAATGGTAAAGGTATTGTCTATGCTTCTAGGCAACTTAAGATCCATGAGAAGAATTATCCTACCCATGACCTTGAATTGGCGGCGGTTGTTTTTGCCTTAAAGATTTGGAGGCATTATTTGTATGGGGTTCATGTTGATGTTTTCACTGATCAGAAGAGTTTACAATATGTGTTTAGTCAAAAGGACATGAATTTTTTCCAAAGAAGGTGGCTATAATTATTGAAGGATTATGACATGAGTGTCCTTTATCACCCTGGTAAAGCAAATGTGGTAGCGGATTCTCTTAGTCGACTATCAATGGGTAGTGTTGTTCATGTTTAATATGAAAAGAAAGAGTTGGTTTGGGATGTTCATAGGTTTGCTCTACTAGGTGTTCAACTAGTGGATTCCACCAAGGGTGGTGTTATGGTTCATAATGGGTCCGACTCATCTTTTGTGATGAATGTGAAGGCTAAGCAATGTCTTGATCCAATTTTGGTAGAATTGAAAGAGGCGGTACTCAAAAAGTTTGTTGAGGCTTTCTCCTAAGAGGGAGATGAGGCACTTAGATATCAAGGTCGGTTATGTGTTCCGAATGTTAATGACTTGAGGGAACAAATCTTGGAAGAAGCTCGTAGTTCTCGGTATTCTATTCACCCGAGAGCCACCAAGATGTATCGTGATTTGTGGGAGATCTATTGGTGGAATGGGATAAATAAGGATATTACGAGATTTGTGGCTAAGTGTCCTAATTTTCAACAAGTGAAGGTTGAACATCAGAAACCAGGAGGTTTATCCCAAGACATTGGCATTCCTACTTGGAAGTGGGAAGATATGAATATGGACTTTATAGTAGGGTTGCCACGTACTTGGCGACAACATGACTCGATTTGGGTAATAGTGGATCGGCTGACTAAATCTGCTTATTTCATTCCCGTCAAAGTTTTCTATTCGGCAGAAGATTATGCTAAGTTGTATTTGAGAGAGATGGTAAGATTGCATGGAGTGCCCTAGTCCATAATTTCTTATTGAGGTACCCAATTCACTTCCCAATTTTGGAAGTCATTCAGAAGGGTCTTGGTACAAAAGTTAAGCTTAGCATTGATACGTCCAAACTTACACCTCAATTAAGAGATATAAATGGTTGAAGTCAATTTATAGAACTCAACGTGAGTTGAGGTCGATCCCACAGAGAATTTCCTTACATAAATAATTTCACTGTTGCGTTTTACTCAAATGTTGTTATTATTTACTAAAGAAACAATTACGGAAAGTAAAATGGATTTAGTTGTGATGTCTAATAACTAAGATTTGTAATCGAGATCCAGTTTAACAATTAACGGAGTTTACAGTTCACAACACTACAAGAAAATCAGCCTCTAAGGAAGGGAAATCTAGTCCCTGAAAGTTAAAATCTGGTCCCAACCGAGCAATTGAGACCAGAAAATTCTGGTCCTCATTCGTCCTAGAAAGTGCCGTCGCTATTGGTCAATAAGGACGAGTTAAAAAAAAACTGGTCCCTGAATGGTTTTGAGACGACAAAAAACACTGGTCGTGAAATACTTTTAGAGACTGCCGATCTAGTCTCAAATGGCCTGGTCATGAAATACTTTTAGGTCGTTAAACCTCTTTTGCGACCTTCCGCAACCTAGTCCTAGAAACTCTTTAGAGACGAGTGTGACCTGGTCCTAGAATAGCGTTAGAGATAATTAACAATCTGGTCGTAGAATAACTCTAGCGACCATAACAAACTGGTCCTATTGCTTTAAAGACGAGCATCAATTTCCTAGCTTATGAGTTAGAGACGAGCAACAATTGTGGTCCTAGAATGACCTTTAGAGACAGTCAATAATTATGGTCTCTAACTAATCACCATTATCACAAGAATCTAACAAATATCACATTAATTACAACTAAAAATCTGGATACAAAAAAGGATATAGAAAGGGTTGTAGGGCAATAGAAATAAAGAGTGCGATTGATTACAATAAACTTGTGAGCATCACGTGATGTAAGTTTCAACATTTGCGTAATCAACAAAAATACTTAGATAACATCCAAGGTTTTGCATTACATTCATAGCAAAGTAAGAATGAGTTATAAGTCCATCTTCTAAGCTTGTATCTTCATTGAAGAATGAACAAAAGTTGAGCAAAAAACTTAAAGTTTAGTCTTTGTCATGTGATATCTAGAAACATCTACAAAAGCTGCAAAAAATAAGAAAAAAATCTATTAGAAAAACTTTCAGATACTTCAATCAAGAATCCAACATCTATTTTGGAGAACCACACCTAAATAACGTTTAGTAAAAAATAGAAATAAATGAGTAGAAAGATAGCTTAAGAGACGAGCTGGATGAATAACAACTTGGCAGAAAACTGTAAAAAAAAAAAAAGAAGCTGGCAGCAATACTGTTATGTTGCAGTTGTGCAGGAAATTTTACGTGAAATAGATATATACACCTGACACTTACCAATAAGCCTCTCTAGGAGCACGATAAACATGAATTGCATGTCCAAGGGAGAGTTATCATAATGGAGAAACAAGATTTGAGGTAAATTAACTCAACGAGTCAAAATTTCCCCTCCCCTCAAAAATTCCGAACAAGGAAGATCAAAGTAAATTCAAGGAACCTCAGAAAACCAGATACAATGAATTAACAACTGCTAGAAGATCATACCATCAATACCCAATAATTGACAAATCTAACAAATACGGTATCTAACTAACAATGACACTTAAAAAGAAAGGTAATCGTAATTCTGGAAAGCAAAATTCAAAGTTAATACCAATCAACAATGCATCAATCCCAAACGAAGTTCATATATCAATCCCAAACTAGATTGTAAGTTAATCCCTCCTTCAACATTCAAAGACTGCACACATGGATACATACCAAAAAATAAAAGACGAGAAATGGTAATGCAAGTATCGATGATCCTTGAACTTCTTCCATTTGAATGGAGTTTCTTCGAGGAATTCGCAATGGATTTTGATAAAATAGGACAGGTTGCCCTGTTCTTGCATATATGATTTCTTTCTAGTATGTTGCAAGAGGTGCTTCAATAACTGGAAAAATTAAAGAGCTTTCACAATTTAATTTCCATAACATCTAGAGGGTTATACTTTCTTTACCATCTCTTGTCCTCACTGTCTAATTGCTATTGCTCTAGTTACTCACCACTAGTGTAAAAGAGAGTTTGCAATTGTCGTGATGGATCCTACTGCAATATGTGGAACTGCTACAGTGTCAAGATATTCTATTTCAATCTAGTTCATGGTCTTTTAGATAAGGTGGCTTCATTCATTGAACATTTAAAGTGGAGCTATCACCTTTTGTTTAAGGATGTGTTGATGTGAAGTTGGTCAAATCCTCCATTCCACTAACCTTTTTTCTGCACACTTTATTCCTCTTTCTCTATTAGGTTGCATTGTTTTTTGAGCAATTCGACGTAAGAAACTCTTCCCTAGTTCGATGGAAAACTGATGATAGCTGATTTAATCTTAAAGAATGGTTTCTGTCTTATTTTTTGGTAGTATGCTAACGTTTTTGGCAATGCAGAAAATTTAAAAATAAGGTTATGATGCAGCAGTGCAGAAAAGATATCTTAAGAGACGAGCAGGACAAACAACAATCAGGCAGAACATAGTAAAATAGAGAAGCTGGCAGCAGTGCAGAAAATTTAAAAATAAAATTTTTGCCGTTATGCAGAAAATGAAAAACAGAGCCCATCACAATTAAAGAAAGTTCAGTTGTGCAGATATTCAAAAACAGATCCCATCTCTATAGTCACTAACTATAAAGATAATAAATTAAAAAAATCAGGTATATTGTTACTAACTTGGTAAGCTGAACATGCAATGATCATTCAATTGAAACGGATGATGTTGTAGGTGGGACATGTGCTTGTTGAGCAACGAAGAGTTCTTTCATTTTCATTATTTCTTTCATCTCATGTTCTATGGTAGACAAGTGATCATTCAAAGATTTGTTCTCCTCATTCAAGAATTTGTTTTCTTCATTCAAGGATTTTATATCCTCTCAAGTTGAACGTAGTGCGGACAATAATTCAGCCTTTGAAGAAGTTCCACCTTTCAAGTCTTTTGCCTTTACTCCACCCCCTAATCCAAATACATGGCTACGAGTTTGAGGTCCACAACATTTTTCAACAATCTCTATAATAGGTAGAGATGTATCTGCTTGAACCATTTCTTCGAGTTGAGCCTACAAAATATATCAAAGAACATTTTTTATCAGAACACATCAATTTTAAGTAATTAATATATTAAATTTACCAAACGCACATGTTTTTCAATTGCTTCAGGTTCAACAAGCTTGCTATCTTTCTTACGAGTCTCAAAGAAAATAGTCGCCAAATAAGGTGGATTGCCATCTTGCCCTCCCTTTACATCAAAGTCAAACATGTCAAATAACGCACACCTTGTAAAAAGTCTATTTCAGAAAAAATAATTTTATGATATTACTTTTTGATAGATAATCTCTCTAATAGGCTTGCTACCAATATGATGAAGCATCTTGAACTTAGCTTTGTTTGTTGCATTCATGTTGCTTCTTGCCTGTATTTGTTCAACAATAAGCTTCTTCCCTATATTTGTTCAACAACGAACTACATTCTAGGAGAATAAATGGAAATAATAGACAATAGAATAGCTAATATAGTTGCAAATATACTTTCCAAAAAGGGATCCTCTCTTGACAAAACGGGTGTGGACCAAGACACCCAAAATCTTCCTAAGATGTTCTATACTTAGATTTGTTACCAGGTATATAAGGTGCTAAGGAGGGAAAGCAAACTGCAGAAAAGAGAAGCTATCAAAGTAGACTATTAATTTAGTAGGCATACCTGAAAACATTCAGAAGCAAAATGTTCCTTTACTAACCATTCCCATTCTTTTTTGTCTACTCCCCTTGGGACATTCTTAAGAGACTGTTGGATTGGCTTGTCCTTCACATATTTTGCATGCAAGTGTCCTCTCCATTTGTTCCATAACTCATTCATCCATCCCAAGATATGATCACGATGATCATTCATATCAACACTCTCCAATTTATGCTACAACAATTGAAACATGAGTTGAGTTATTATCTACAAGTTTGATCTCTGTTTATGAACAGTTGGTTCCCAAATTATAAAAACACTCTAAGGTACTTGATTACAGATTCTTTATCTATTGCAATTGATTATCGATACTAGCTATTGTAGATAGACTTCTGAAATAAGAAACATTAGCTAAATGGACAAGAACACATGACATATCCGGTAGCACTAAATAATATTAATCATGTGTATATTTATTACCTCAACGGCTGCCCACATATGATTCAACTTTTCTTGCTTAATATGACGCCACGATGATACTCCCAAGGGACAAATATTACGATCACGAATAATTTTTCCCAAATGCCTCGAAAATAGATTGCTATTTTTTCCAACCGTTCGATTATTGTAAAAGGTTACTTTCAGCTTTTGTCCAATTTCAAGTGAAGCAACTTCTTTGCACATGTTGGTTCCTCGAACTTTTTTTACCTTTGTAGGATTAGATGAACCTACAGTTGCATAATTTGATAAAAACTATAGCAATCAAACTCAATTCAAAAACTTAATAATATATGAATTTAAGATATCATACCTTTTTTCAGTTGTTTGAGAGTGTTTCATAACTTGATCAATAGATGGAGGCAATGAAACATTGGTTTGCATATCCTCTTTCTCAAGAACAATTTTTTTTCATTTCTTGACTAGAGAAGAAGGTAGAACTTAATTTTGTTCTTTTAGAAGGAGTTTGCATATGTTGATTAGCACAAACACCACTCTTGTTAAAAGATCCCACTTCAGATTCAGAAAATCCTAAGGATGAGCTCAAAGATCCAGATTTTTTCTATTAGTCCCTTTATTATAGCTATTGGACGCACGAAACATAATATAAGAGTTTATCAAAAAAAAAATGAAAATATAACAGATTTGCAAAAAATACATGTTTGAAAATATCTTACTTGTTTCAACTTCTGGGGTGCATTTCTCAACTTGAATAGCAGATGTAGGAAATGAAGTATTAATATGCATGTTCTCTTTCGCATGAACCATGGAGTTCTTATATATCGTTTGCATTCCTTGACAAGTGTAGATGGTAGCCTTTTTAAGTCCTTGTCCTCTGTCGTTCTCTATAGAACCTGGAAAAAAAATCATTTGTTTGAGATTAAAATGTTTGAAGGGTGGGAACTTTGTAACTATATGATAGATGTGCAGTCCGGAGGTTCACTCCCATGGGACTGAGGCTGCTAGAGAGGATTTAGCTATTATGAAAGGTTGGGAAACTATATGGTCAGTGAGAAACTTTCAGACATGTTCATCTGGGGAACAAGCCATGCTGCTGCAGGCATCTTTCAGTCCATTAGAAGTTTATACTGCCTCACTCAAGAAAACTGTTGCAGAAGGTCCTTTGACATAGTTCACAAATGTTATTTGTACCATCAACACATTGAAACAAATAAACACCTTTTCCTGGAGGATGTTTTCTTTTCTTTTCTATTTTTGGACTCAGCTGGGTGTTACCAGAAAGAATCAAAGATGCCTACAGCAGCAGAAGTTAATGAAAGATGCCTGCAGCAACATGACTTGTTCCTCAGATGAATATGTCTTAAAGTTGCTCACTAACCATACAGTTCCCCAATCTGCCTAGGAATCACCTATTTCCCAGAAAAATAAAACAAAACAACAGCCAGTTTGCTATCTAAAAAAGAAAATCATAATAAGTTATGAAAACACTTAGTTCCCATGGCACCATAATAAGAACTTTAATAACCAAAAGGAATTAATTCATTGTGACTCAGCTCTCATCATTTCCTCATACCTAGTCCACCAACTCCTATTATTCTTCCTCTAGATCACCACAATTAACTTCCTAAGGCATCAGAACAGTCCATCATAGTTCATTTATATCGTTGTTAAGACAAGCCTTCTAGTGCACTTAAAGAGTAACAGATGCACCGGGAACAAAAAGTTGAAGTCACAGAGGGTTTGCACATGCAAATAACTTGGTAATACAACTACAACCATGCCTTAATACTCAAGCTAGTTTGGATCTCTGTCGGAATTCTCACTGACCAAACCACTCCATTCAGAATCATATAAATTCAATCATTTAAAGATTTGGGTTTTCATACAATAGAAATTCTTTATATTTTCTAGAGTGCGCATCCATAATTCAAGAATATAGTTAAGACAAGGTAGGAAGCACATATAAGAGGTTGTACAATGCTAAGAGTAGTGAAAAAATTAAATATATGAAGAAGGAGTTGAAAATGCTTCATAATAGATGCAACAGGGGATTATTTCTGAGACTCAGGCTGTTGTTTCTACATCACAAGTTCAATCATTTGTTTGAGATTATGTAAACAATAGGTTCAATCACCAGGTAAAACTCACTCACCAAGTAAAAATACAATTAATTACAGAAAGCAGGAAAAGATTCTTCTCTTCAATACAATTCAAGATTTTGCTTATGGGGTGAAGTAAAAGAATACAAAATATCTTACTTGTTTCAATTTCTTTGATGTACTTTTTAACTAGATTACTTGACTGAGGCAAGAAACTCTTAGATGGCGTATTCCCTTTCTCACCCAAAGATTTAAGCCCCCATCCCCGCCCCTTTCCTATAGCACCAGGCGCGACAAATATATATCTGATAGTACTCTTCATATTAGAACCGACCTCATTTTCAGTTTTCAATGGTTTCATCTTGAACCTGCAAAAAGAGTCAAAAGTCAAAAATTGAACACAAATCAAAATTTCCCACTAGAAATACTTTCTGGAACACAAAATTACAAATCACAACTAAGCAATACTTTATGGAACACAAAATACCTCACATGTAGTTAGCCGCTGGAAATACATATAGAATTAAATTCTAATGCCAAATAAATCAATTTTGTTCTTTTCAGGTTCATCATGATGCTTCCTCTTTAAATTTGACGAAGTGACAATTAGATTGCTTAATGAAAGGGTAATAGTAATTGAACTAGACGGACAGCAAACCTCAACTCCATTACAAAATGAAAGGTTTGGCCTTTTGCATCTACAAGGAGCTAAAACTATTCTCACATATTGATGTAGAAACTCCAGTATATGAGTCCTCCATTAGATTTAAATTCAACTTGAAAAGTAGGACACAATAAATGGCAATACAAGTGAGAACATACATGCTTGAAGCTTATGCAAGTGATGTTAGAAAATCATTTGTTATGATGACTTGGTTGTAGCAAAAAATAACTTCTTACAGTAAAAATAGTAAAATGAGAATGTTCATTCAGCAAGTAGTAAGGCTAGTTATAGGTTCAAATAATCAAAAACTTTGCATACTAAATCTGCAAAATTCTAAATCTCGCTCACCCCCTCTCTTGACATATCTTTTGCTACCCTCATTCCCTATATTCTTTGGAATATATGGCTTAATCGTAACCATAATGTTTTTAACGCCCATCATGACTTTGTTTCCCTACGCGAGCTCTTCTTTCAAGTCACTGAATGTACTGCCTTGGCTGCTCCCCTACCCATACAGCCACCCAATGCTCCCGCGTGTCTCCTTGTTGTACTCCTCCTCAGGAGTAAACTTTCACTTGTTAAATTTTGTAGCCATAATTTTACTGTTCCTATAAGCGTTCTTTCTATGTATCCTGGTGCCTCTGCTATTACTAATTTGTTATCTATTAATTGTTTCGATATGTATCCCATCCATACTTTGAGTATCTCTTCCATTGTATTTTCATTCTCAGTCTGAGTAGCTTTGTCTTGATAAGTAATCTGCAATAACATTCTTATCAGTTTTTATTACTTCAATTGTAAATGTGAAATTTAATATATTTAATACC
>JAJOOF010012076.1:0-17443 GCA_029582545.1 Solanum lignicaule
AGTTGAAGAGGAGAAATGAGAAGGGTTTCAAGCGTTCTTTCAAGAACTTGAAGAATTTCACCCAAAACTTAGTTCTTTCGAGGTATGTAAGATTTCATAGTGTTGGTTTTGTTCGCCCTCATGCCAATCATGTAAACTTTTACCATTGATTCGATCTTGAAGTAGATTTATTGAGTTCTTGAGAAATTCTTGAGGTTTTAACTTCATTCTTTATCAATAGAGTCTTGTTGAATTCTTGAGGTTAGGGTCTTCCGAATGAGTGATGTTTCTTGATAGATTTTGAGCGAGATCTTGATAATTTCATGTTGAGTTTATGAATCCAATGGAATTTGGAGGAAATCATTCGATTCTAGATGAGTTAGGGTTTGAAAGAGAACAAGAAAATTCTTCGGGTTTTCTGGGCACAGAGTGGGGCAAAGCGCTAGAGGGGCTGGCGCCCTGCGCCTGCAGTGCACCACAAAGTGGATCCAGTTGTTTAGGGGCTGGCACCCTGCGCCATAAATGCGCCAGGGTCGTCTGCCTCCATTTATCTTCCGTAATTCATTCCTCATGCGTCTTTTCAAATCATGTCTTCATTCTCTTCTTATTATTAACTCCTAAAGTCTTCATTAATCATTGAAAGATCTTACATATTCTAATCATATCTCTTAAATTCACTTTTCAAATTAAAGAGAGATTAAGAGGAAAGTTCAAGAGGCCCCTTTCAAGTCAGTTAAGAAATCTTTTGAAATTAACCTTAGACTTGAGCTAAGTCTTGAGTAAAAGAGTATGAGAATGAGAAGAGTTGCATTAACGAGTTTCTATACTTTCATTGAGATCCTTTAGTCGAGTCGTTCATGACCATAATTCTGCATGAACTCTATGAATTGAGTATTCTTGAGAGTAGTATCGTTGAGTTTTGAGTTCCAAGTTCTTGAGTTCTGAGTACTGAGTTTCCATATTGCTATTAAGATCCCTGAGTTGAGTCATTCATGCCCATAATTCTGCATGAACCCTATTAATTGAGTT
Source organism: Solanum lignicaule (assembly GCA_029582545.1). Taxonomy (NCBI): domain Eukaryota; kingdom Viridiplantae; phylum Streptophyta; class Magnoliopsida; order Solanales; family Solanaceae; genus Solanum; species Solanum lignicaule. The sequence continues at coordinate 1,009 of JAJOOF010012076.1, forward strand.
ATAAAAAATGAGAAGCTTTTTAAAGCTAATATTTGAGTTTTAAACTGAGTTTTGAGGAAGTAAAAAGGAGTTTGAGAAAGAGTATAAGGGAACTATGTACCCAATTGTTTCATTTTCATGAAGAAAGAGAATATTATTTTGAGATAAAAGAAACTTTGATTTCTAAATGAGTTATGAGTTCAATGATATTTCAAGAGTTGTTACCTCTTTTAAGAGGGTAGTTTGAGCAATTATCTCAAACATGAGGAAGAGTTATGTTTTTAAACATATGAGCATGAGGTATATATTATTGAGAGTAGTATTGAGCACCGATATGGGGATGAGTTCAGACAACCCACATTCCTCATAAACCATGTATGCCAACATGGATACAAGATCATATTTTTAGATGAATCCTAAGTGCCTTCGGACAGAGCTTAGTGGATCCACTTAGTTGAGGATGTTCTATACCCCAGCAAGGTATAAGACAATTCTGGTAGCGTGGGCAAGACGTTGTATCATCACGTAGCTCATAGTGATGGTTGTCGGTTAGAGAATCTCCCAAATAAGATTAAAGAGTTTATTATTGTATTTTTATACATTTTGAGTTCTTTTCTACTGTTTACAAAGCTTTATATATTGCATTTTATTATCATTGCTTGAGTATTCTTGAGTTGAGTTGAGTATTTTGAGTTGAGTTGAGTATAAGTGAGTCATATTGAGTTGAGACTAAGTTAGTATGTCTTCCCTTTTATTAGTTCAAGCTTATATTTATGTTTCAGAGTTACCCTTACATGCTCGTACATTCAAGGTACTGACACCATTTGGTTTGCATCATTTCATGATACAGATATAGGTATTCAGGATCATCAACAGGCATTTTTTTGAAGTCATGTGACATTTTAGTCAGCTTTGGTGAGCCTTCTTATATTCCAGAGGACTTCACTTTTACCTTACAGTTAGTAGCTTTGAGATGTCATGCTTCTTGTCCTGATATTATTCTGTAATAGTAGAGGCTTCGATAGACAGAGTTGAGGAGTTTTTCAGTATTTACTTTCTTTTAAGTTGTTTACAAACTATGAGTTTATCTATTGAGTATTGTTCAGACTTGTTTTTTAAAGTTGCGTATTTGAATTCAATGAAATTAATTCAGTTTTAAGCTTATGTATGCTTGAGTTAGTCTTCTATTTGTACTCAACCAGGCTGAGGGTTCGTTTGGGGACCAACAATGGTTCTCGAGTACCGGCCATGTCCAGGGTGCAGACTAACTTGGTATCAGAGCATAGAGTTCAAGTGTCCTATGGTGTCTATGAAGCTGTGTCAGTAGGATCTTATTTATGGTTTTGAGGGCCTCACTTTTATAAATGAGGGGCTACAGACATTTAACAAAAGTTTCCCTTCTTCATAATCTAAATTGTGCAATAAAACTGTGTCATAAGGAACTTATTCTAATTCGTGTGTCTCTCATATCCATTCGACTATCCCTAATACTCAAGGTGGTTCAAAAGAAAAGTTAGATCCTTATCGATGAGTAACTCTCAGCAAAAATCTTGAGAAAGTCATGAGACTGCCGAAGGGCTTGAGAGAATCTCGTGAGTGAGCTTAAGTGTTGGGATTTGAAAGAATGCATTTTTACACATATGAATTATGCGTTCGAGCTAAAAGTGAAATGTACTCCTAAACTCTCTTCTCTAAACCTTTGTTTCAGTTGAGACCCTTATGAGGAAGTGTGTCTTACAGCTTGGGTAGTATTGTCACCCGAAAAAATAGTATGAGTAATGATGTTATAAGTAGTAGTAGAAAAAGTGTCCAGAGTTAGAAGAATGCATTCAGATGTATAGTAATCTAAGAAGGGACATGGTGATGAGGTAAATTATGTTGTTGCAGTCATGCACCAATAAGTTATTAATGAGGAGTTTTCCCTTATGTGTAGATTGAGAAGTGATGAGTTTGTGTAGATTTCATGATAGGAGGTAGAATAAGAGTTACTAATATGGATGAGTTGGAGTATACTTTAACCATAAGAGTGTTTTATTTCAATGTAATATTATGATAATGAAGGCAAAGTATAGGTGTTAAATAAAAGATTAAAGTATTCCTGAGGTGATAGATTTAAGATAGGCTTATGATTTTTTTTAGGAGTGCCCCATAGTATTTAGAGGATTATAGAACTAATTAAGTAATGGTGTATAGTAAGTGGGTAAATAGTACTTAAGTTATGAAAAGAAATGTGATGGTAATCTCTAAATAAATAACATGTGAGAGAAAGATTGCCTACTTGTCATGAGATCTTAGTGGGCAAGTGTTTCTTAATTTCATCTAGTAGTCGTAAGTTAGTATTGTATGAGAGAAATCTAACTGACAATTGTGCTTAGAACTAGACACTAAGCTTGAATTTGAGATGAGTGTTGTGACCAAAAGGATGGAAACATGAGAATGATGATGTTAGTTTGAGATCTGATCTAGTAGGTTTGATATAAAGTTAGTAGGGAATTAAGAGGTTAGTTACAATGAATGTGAGTGGTACAAACATGGGATTCTAACTTTGAGGTAAACGTAGTGAAGTGTGGCTAAGCCATTAGAGTAACAAGATCATTAAGAGTTTTACCCGAGGTTGTATGTAACCAAATGTGGTTCTAATTAAGTTTATTGTTTTCATGTATGCCCAAGGAGTATATTTGTGTTATGAATGTGGAGTAGGCTGATGTAAGAATTATTTATTACCCTTAAGAGTTTGGTTGAAAGGATTTTATATAGTTCATGACTAGCCTCTTAAATATAGTTTAATGCTTCCTCAGTTAAGTTGATATGAATATAAAGGATGTTACTGGTGGGTAAAGAATGAGAGGTCAGATTATTAACAAGTTGTTCAGTGGCCATATAAGCCAATGCAAAGAAGTTTGGAGAAGCATTTTAGAAATAAGTCTTAGAAGGAGTTTTAGTACCTACTTATGGAGAGTTGAGTAGGCATGAGATAAGCCTTTCCCGAGTGTTAGAGTAAAGGGAATGTAGACCAGTTTAGAGATAATGGAATGGATCCATAGCTTTAAAGTGTCAACTCCAAACCTAAGGGGGAGATGATAAGATGAGAAACCAAGTAAAGTGTTGAGGATGAGATAGTGATGTTTTTCGAATAAGTTTTAGAGGTACATCAATCCATTCATACTCTAGCGTATTCCCTAAAGTTCAGTTATTACAACATCATTATGATGTTTCTTATATCAGAATTGTGTTCATGACCTATATTCATACACTTCAGAGATTCACATCTATGCTCAGTTTTCAGAATGAGGGGCAAAGACTTTATCCCATTAATCTCAATCTTACTCCATAAAATTATGAATATCAACCTCAAGATATGAGCCTATTCATATAAGCACTGATTACTCTCAATGGCTAGTAACATAATGTTATGTCATGCATATTCTTATATCAGGATTGTCAAATGAATCGCGCTTAGGATCTTTTTCCCTAAAGCTTTTCAGTGATTCTTTTTAGTAGTTTAGTGATGCTAGAAGGAGACGGTTAATGTTCTTATTATGGTAGTGATGATGTTCTTATCCCATCTAAGGTTAAAATGTGGAGGAGGAATAAAGTGGAGTTTTACTATGAGTAATAGTTAAATAAGAGCTATTAGTTGGTTTCGAGTAGTAATGCTTGAAAATTTAGTTGGTATGGTAGAGGTGACGAGAGTATGAGAGATTCTTTGGAAGTTGGTTAGTAGGAGTCCATGGAGTTGTTAGAGTACTAAGCTTGAATGTGGTGTTGTTAAACATTATGTGGTTCTTGATATGAGCCCAAGGTTGGTAGAATGTGGTGGTAATGAGTAATGTTCTTGGGATGAGATTTCCTATAAAGGTATGGAACCCGAACCTTATGATTTGGGGTTAAGATTGAATATAGGAAGAGCATACCGTTAGACTTAGACCTTGGTAAGAGTAGTCATATACTCTTGAAGGAGCTATGAGTTGCAGCCAATGAGGTGTGGTAATAAGGAAAGAAAAGCATAGTTGAGCGTTGCTAAGCTTAACAACTAACAATCATAATACCCAAGACATGGTATTCCTATTCTTACTTCATGCCCATACCTCATTTGTTTCAGATAAGATAACTTCAGATAGAGCATGACTATGTTCACAACAACATCATTCTTGACATATGTACTATAGAGAGTTCCCGCGCTTGGTGGATTAGTTCTGCCTATGTTAGTAGGAAAATTCAAGAGTCAGAGAGATAGTAAGAGTAACCCTGTCCCATTTCCTAGTCCAGCCGTCATTCGAGGACGAATGAACCCAAGAGGGAGATATTGTAACATCCCAAATTTTTTTGACTTAATATTCGAATCATCTTTAGTTTGTGAATAAGATTTTACCGAGAAATTTTAAATTTTCTTTGGTGTTAAGGTCACTAGATGTAACTCCTCGAGTTAAAAAAAAAAAAGGAGTGAACTAAAGAGAAATTCATTCAAGTCACCCTTTAGTTTAAGTTTAGGGTCAATTTCAAATGACCATAACTTTTAGCACATAAAGTGTTGGGTGACACATGAGGTATCAAATCGAAGATCATTGCGTCCTCTTTCCAACGCCGCCGAGTTTGCTAAAATCCGAGTTCAGATGAAGGGGTTATATCCGTTTGAGTGCAGCCTCTCTAGATAAGGCCTTAAAGGAGGGGTATTTTGGTCTTTTCCTTACCCCACTAGCCTAACACATTTTTTCACCCAAATAGGGGTCTAAGCTGATGGAAATCAATTTTATTCATTCCAAAAAGCGTTAGGGGTTTTGAGAGCAAGTTCAAGAGGAGAAAGGACAAGGATTTCATGCGTTCTTTCAAGAACTTGAAGAATTTCGCCAAGAACATAGTTCTTTCGAGGTATGTAATATTTCATAGTGTTGGGTTTGTTCGCCCACATGCTAATCATGCAAACTTTTACCATGGATTCATTTTTGAGGTATATTTATTGAGTTCTTGAGAATTTCTTGAGGTTTTAGCTTCATTCTTTATCGATGGAGTCTTGTTGAGTTCTTGAGGTGAGGGTCTTGCGAATGAGTGATATTTCATGATAGATTTTGAGCGAGATCTTGATAATTCCATGTTGAGTTTATGAATCCAAGGGAATTTGGAGGAAATCATTCGATTCTAGATCAGTTAGGGCTGGAAAGAGAACAATAAAATTCATCGAGCTTTAAAGGCACAGGGTGGGGTGATGCGCCACCAAGGCGCCAGAGGGGCTGGCTCCCTGCACCACAAAGTGGCTCCAGTTGTTTAGGAGTTGGTGCCCTTCGCCAGGAATGTGCCAGCGTTGCCTGCCTTTGTTTCTTTTCCGTCTTTCATTCCTTATGCGTCCTTTTAAATTGTGTCTTGATTCTCTTCTTCTTATTAACTCCTAAAGTATTTATTAATCGTTGAAAGATCCTACATATTCTAATCATATCTCTTAAATTCACATTTCAAATTAAAGAGAGATTAAGAGGAAAGTTCAAGAGGTTCCTTTCATCAAGTCAGTTGAAAAGTCTTTCGAAATTAACCTTAGACTTGAGCTAAGTCTTTAGTAAAAGAGTATGGGAATTAGAAGAGTTGCATATATGAGTTTTTATATTGTCATTCAGATCCTTGAGTCGAGTCGTTCATGTCCATAATTCCGCACGAACTCTATGAGTTGAGTATTCTTGAGAGGAGTAGTATTGTTGATTTTTGATTAAGATCCCTGAGTTGAGTCGTTCATGCCCATAATTTTGCATGAACCCTATGAATTGAGTTATAAATTTTGAAAAGCCTTTTAAGGCTAATATTTGAGTTTTAAACTAAGTTTTGAGGAAGTAAAAAGGAGTTTGAGAAAGAGTATAACAGAACTATGTATTTCCTAATTGTTTTATTTTAATATTATTTTAAGAAAAGAGAAACTTTGATTTCTAAATGAGTTATGAGTTCAAAGATATTTCAAGAGCAGTTACCTCTTTTAAGAGGGTAGTTTGAGAAATTATTTCAAACCAGAGGAAGAATTATGTTTTTAAACTTGTGAGCATGAGGTATATATTATTGAGAGTAGTATTGAGCACCGATATGGGAATGAGTTCAGAAAACTCACATTTCTCATAAACCATGTATGCCAACATGGTTATAGTATCATTACTTTTTAGACGAATCCTAAGTGTCTTCGGGCAGAGCTTAGTGGATCCACTTAGTTGATGATGTTCTATATACAGGCAAGGTATAGAACAGTTTTGGTAGCGTGGGCGAGACGTTGTATCATCACGTAGCTCATAGTGGTGGTTGTCGGTTAGAGAATCTCCCAAATAAGATTAATGAGTTTATTATTGTATTTTTATACATTTTGAGTTCTTGTCTACTGTTTACAAGGCTTCATATGTTGCATTTTATTATCATTGCTTTCATATTGAGTTGAGTATTCTCGAGTTGAGTTGAGTATTCTTGAGTCATATTGAGTTGAGACGATGTGAGCATGTCTTCCCTTTTATTAGTTCAAGCTTATATTTATGTGTCAGAGTTCCCCTAGCATCCTCGTACATTCAATGTAGTGACGCCATTTGGCCTGCATCATTTCATGATACAGATATAGGTATCCAGGATCATCAACAGGCGTTTCGTTGAGGTCATGTGACATTCCAGACAACTTTGGTGAGCCTTCTTATATTCCAGAGGACTTCACCTTTACCTTACAGTTAGTAGCTTTGAGATGCTATGGGTCTTGTTTAGATATCCTTCTATAATATTAGAGGCTTTATAGATAGATAAAGTTGAGGAGTTTTTCAGTATTTACTTTCTTTTGAGTTGTTAACAAACTATGAGTATATCTATTGAGTATTATTCAGACTTGCTTTTTAAAGTTTGAGTTCAATGAATTTAATTCAGTTTTAAGCTTACGTATGCTTGAGTTAGTCTTCTATTTGTAGTCAGCCTGGATGAGGGTTCGTTTGGGGACCAACAATGGTTCTCGAGTGCCGACCATGTCCAGGATGTAGACTCGGATCGTGACATAAATCTAGTGAAATTTGAACAATTATATAATCATGAAACAAGGTTCTAGAAGCTCCAAGCTAGAATTTTGGATTTATGAGATTAAAATTTTAGAAAATGAGCTCTTAGCAAATTATTTTTGTAAGTGTATTTTAAAATATTAATACAACATTTGAGTCAAAACTACTGACTTTTATCAAAATGGTAATAAACAATGTTCTCATTGATGTTCCTCTTCATCATGAAAACTTTGATTGAGTGATTCATTATCCATTTTTATGAGTTAGAAATCCAAAAATCGCAGAGGAAATGAAAGTCCTTCATTATTTATTTGATAATATTTTTTATAAAAAATAAAAAATAATGAAGAACTTACATTTCCCCTGCGATTTTTGAGTTTCTAACTCACAAAAATGGATAACGAATCATTCAATCAAACTTTTCATGAGAAAGAGGTAAGTGAACGACGATATTTTTATAACCATTTCGATAGAAATCATTAGTTTTGACTCAAACGTTATATTTATATTAAAATATACTTAAAAAAATAATCTATTAAGATCTCATTTTCTAAAATTCTAGATTCATAAATCCAAAATTTTAGCCCGAAGTTTCTACAACTTGGTTTTATGATTCTATAAGTTTTAAAATTTTATTGAATTTAAATTCACAAATTAATTTGACTATATTAAATTTGAGAAAGTAGTCGAGAAAATGTGGCAAATATAATTGGATTACCCATCTAACTCAATATGCAATGGGCTAATCCAATTAGTTGGTCTCCAACTGATGAACTCATTTCATTAGCTCAAAGTCAAAATAAAATTTAGTTCGTCTTAAAAGCCTAGGTTCATGTCACATCGTGGCAGTCCAAGTCAGAAAAATGAGACTAAAGTTATGACATGTTTCAAGTAAAGTGACAATCCAAGTCAAATAAATGAGTCACTAAAAACAGCAACAAACAATACGAAATAACAATAATGAGATGGGTTCTTGGGATGTGATTCGATTATAGGCTATTATAGACAAATGGGTAATTGCAACTATTAGAAAATCGCTAGATATTAGTGAGTAAGCTAAGCTATAGAGGAGATAAACTTTCTCTCGAACAATTTACCCCGAATCAAATTGATTTCTCTCGAACATCAACAAGCATGCAAATTAAGAATAACCCATACCTTAGTCCATTCACTCTCTCGAGCTGAAAGTGTGGAAAAGGGTTTAGGATTCACTCTCTTGAGCTGAACCCAGGTCAAACCAATACCCACGGACCATCAATCAAAAACCTTAGTTCTAAAACCTCTCTCTCGAGCAAGTCAAGAACACAAAGGTAGAACTGCATTTGCAACTACAATTCTTAAATTAAACCACAATAAATGATTGAACTCATTTCTAAATAACATTTAAACTAACAATTATCAATACCCATAAGCTAAATCAACCCATAATCACACTCCAAGAATTGGGGTTTTAGCTAGACATTATAAAAGATAAAAACAGTTACCAAATTGATTCTCCATCAACTGGGTAAGTGTAGATTCGTCCCTACAATGGTCCAATTCGAAGAATCTCAAATACCCACTTCCAATTTCTCAAAAGTGAAAAATTTAAATTCTTCAAAGCTTAGAAAACACTAGAGAAAACTGTCTCACAGGTTCAAAACTCAATAATAGACTAAAAATATATGAGCTAAAATACTAAACTAAATGTTCAAAAACATAGTTATAGTCGCCAAAAATATGCTAGAAAGAGTCACTCAGCGAAGTAAGTCGGGCTCGCCGAACCACTCGGCGATCCGCCCTTTGGTCACTTCATCGCCCTTCTGCCTTGGTATTCAGCATCCTCAAGGTCTGTAACTTTGGGCGATCTAACACTGCATCACAGAACCACTCGGCGATCTGCCAACTGCTCCTTTCTCTCGCCAACTTGGTTCTTTCCTTCAGGTGGTACACTGGAACTTTAGGCGGTCAAGTATCCATTCGGCGACTCACCAAGTTGACTTGGCGATCATCAGGCTTGTTTTTCTTCATTCTTTCAGCTCGCTTTGTTCCTTTTTGCAAATTAGTGTCCTTGCTTTGTTCCTCAATCCATATTCCTGGAAATCTAGGGTTTTACATCAGTTATTGGCACAAAATAAGCATTTGAGGACACTAAAGCTATATAAATAAAGCCCTAAATGAGTCTAAATTTCGGACTCATCAACACCCCAAACTTAAACTTTTGCTTGTCCTCAAGTAAAACTCAAGTTCAGCAGTTCAAAAAGGATGTCTTAAACACTGCTACAAAAGACTAAAACATGAATGCACACAACAAGACTCAACTTACTCATGCAAGGATCAATTGTGCACTCAAAGATTCAAGTTGTGACTCACCATTATCAAAGACTCTCAAGTTCACAATACTTGCTTCAAATGCAAGTTCAAGCTTAACAAAGGTACTCAAAAGCCCTCACAACAAAGATGATTCCATATTCACACACAATTGTTCAACACTTTATAGCTCCGGAATCACATACAACTCTCACACTCACAAAGATGAACACATGCATGACTTCACCTATAGGTTTGCCCTTATTTTCCAGCCAACATTCGTTTCAGCTCACTCAAGATCAAAAAGGTCTTTTCAAGAGTTGTACGGGGCTGAGTATAAAGGTATGGTCATTTAGGCTCAGTGGTTGTTATCCTCATTAAATGTGGTATGAACATCATTTTTCCTTCCTTTTCTTCAGCATTTTCATTCATGCTCAAAATTCACCCCATTATTCACTTCCAATAGAATACCGGACATCCCATTTCTTTTGCAACTTTCACAACTTTTTCGTCCTTTTTCTCTTTCATTCTTCTTTTCTTTTTTTCTTTCTTTTTTTCTTTTTCCTTTTTTTTATATGGAGGGGTTCCATCTTTTTCAAAACCATGGATCAAGGGGGACTTCTTTGCACTTCTTGATTTACCTTCTCTTTTCACCACACCCCCAACTTAGGCCTAAGTTGACTATTAAAACAAACCACACTTCATGAGGATTATGGGTGAATAGATAAAGAGGGGTTACAATTGCATCAAGTTTCTTCCAAGAAAAGGATAAGGCTCAAAGGGTGTTCAAGCAAGATTCATACATCTCTCAAGGTTGGCCACAAAAGAGGTATATTGTCAAATTGTTTCACTCTTCAAAATTGTTGCCTAAGATCATTTCAAGAGCTTGCATCACTTAGTCAACCGGACCAACGGGGCAAATTCTAGGTGTCATCACTCAAGGTTCACGATAAGCTCATCACACAAGGCATTGGCACCAATATCAAACGAGACTCTACACTTTTGCTAGTATGCAATGTTCATCACAAGAGACTCCATTAGATAACTGGCTAGTCACAACGAGATGCAAAAAGTTCACATATTGTCTATGCAACTTCATTTGGCCTCATCGTAGCCGCACATTCATTTTTGTTCGATTAAGAGCACTATTCAAGTCATCGGTATTGATCATGACCGATACTCAAATTTACACAAGAACAACCACAATCACACACAAAAGGTGGCAATTTTTTTTAAAAGGGTCAAAATCATTTGCATTCATAATGAGGAGCCACAAGTTCAAACATCCACAAGACAATATCAAAACACAATTTAAACAAAAAAAAAACCCAATAATATATGCAAAAGATGGTCACAAGAGGTAGGTTTGGAAATACCTCACCCCACCACAAATAAAAAGGTAGTTGTCCTCAAATGCAACAAAATAATAAAAGTCAATAAAAATAACAGAGAGTAAGGTAAAGAAAGGTCCTATCTACACAGTCGCTCCATCTGTCGGGGAATCAGTGCCTGGTGCAACATCGGCACTACCGGCTCCACTAAGATCAGCCATGGGTGTGTGTCTGCCAATGAGATCTGCATGGCTGAATCCACCATAGCCTCCTCAACTGTTGTAAGGCCCTCATAAGTAGCCTCCTCATCAGTCTCAGCCTCGGACTCAGCAGCCACCTCCTTAACTCGAACCTCATCTCGGTGGTAGCCGAAGGCACATCTGTATCAGCTGGCATGTTGGGGGATCTCTATAGTCCCTAAAATCATGGACATATATGTGGACTTTAGCTGGTCCATATCTTTTCTCAGCTCAGCAATTTCGGCCTTTAGAGCCATCACCTCATCAGTGGCCCCTTGGCCTCGCTCACACACCGCTATCCTTGCCGAAAAGGCATCAATAGACACACTAATGGGTGTCACAACAGCAGTAAGGGCCCTCTCAATCATCCCAAGGATTGTGGCCTCAAGTCTAGAGGCACGCCTATCAGCAGAGTGGGCTAGATGCCCATCTGTAGTATCGCAGTCTGGGTGAGTAGAGGTCGGGAAGCAGCAGCAGCAATAGCACTAGACCTCGGAGGCGAGGGAGCGGAAGAGGAACTCAAATTCATGGGAGGGGCAGCACTAGATATACCTGAAGGCTCAAGGGCCGGAGTAGGCAGTACTGCCTCTGAAGGTAGTGTCTCAGTATTAATAACCGGGGAAGAATCCACCGGGGCTGCGTTCTTCTCCTCAGCCTCATCTTTCAGGTACTCAACCTCAATCCACCTGATGTCGGTACCAGATGTGGGGATCACTTCCACATCCTTCTTTTCATTCGAAGGCACTCGGTCTCGTATGTACAGCTCGGTGATTAACACTGAGAAGGGAAGCGAAGTCTGACGCTGTCTAGCCATCATGGCCATCTCTCAGGTTGAGGGACTTCCAAGCAATGATGGAACCCAGGCAGGCTGCCTTAGTGTGGCGGAGGATGGACTTATTTTGGTATGGCATGATCGTGCTGCTGATGAACCCAAACCAGTACCTAGTTGCCACATTAAGGTTTTTATTTTCAATCTGTTCCCCGCCTCAATCCACTTAGGAGTATCATCTGATTATATAGGGGCTAACCAACTCTTCAGATCCTCCAGGGTCTGTGTCTTGATCAGGCTTTGGTAGTCATCCTCAATGTCTCTAGAGCCCTCCAACACTGCATTGATGTCATTGCCGTCACATTTCACTTTCTTACCCCTGACAACCACATAATCAACCTGCTTGAATTTAGCTGCCTGCTTCTTCCCTTGTGTTACTAGCGCTCTGTAGGCAATGTAAAATTCCTGAACCCAATTAGGAATATAAGGACCCCGGGGTTTAGTGAAGATTTGGAACTTGTGCTTCACTAAAGTACGCCAGATATTTGGATATTTGTCTACCACTCCATCTGTAGACAACCTCTTCTCCGCAATGATGGTCTGCAATCTCTCAGCCTTTAGTCTATTCATAGACTAGGGAGAAGGACCCTGTGTAGGTGGTACTGGGACCATAGCCTGATTTGGAACGGGAGGAGAAGCAGTGGCTTGGGGAGTCCTTATCCTAGACGGATCATTCAACCTTTTGGAACGTAGCTCAGCTATCTGGGCTAACAGTAGCTCATCATCCTCAGGCTCAGAAATGGTAGCCTGAGGGTCCTGGTGCTCACTCTTACTCTCAGAAGTGGTGAGGTGAGTGGCATATATCCCCTCATTGTCGGAGCTGACCTCCGGCGATTCAGGAGTAGGTGCCTTGCCTTTCCCTTGGCCCTTCCCACCTGTGGTGGGAAGTTTTGTTGCTTTTGCTCGTAATGTAGCTGGATCCTTATTTATGGTAATTCCCTTTGCCCTATTGCGGGGCGGCATGTCTTGACCTGCTACTTTCGGTCTAGCCATATCTACAAACCAAATTGGAAAAGTTAAAAACAGTTCAAGTAAAGTTACAGAGAAATAGGTTGGAGACAGACTCGCTCAACCGATCGACAAGTCACCGAATCACTTAGGCGAGCCAGATCGGGCTCACCGAAAGGATTGGCTAAATAATTCCCCAGAAAAAAACATGTCGGCGATGAGAAAGGCCTTTTGGCGAATCGCCGACATCATTCGGCGAGCACAGATTAGCTCGCCGAAAGTTACAGTGTGTTTTATGGGTTAAGGGAGCAGAAAGGACGATTATAGAAGACTTTGAGTGAGTCACCGAGTGCACACGATGAGCTGAGGCTTCTCACCGAAAGTTATAGAACCAAACTCAATAAAAACATGAAATTAAAGGCGATTTGGGGAGACTTTGGCGAACGGCCGAGTGGTTCGGCGAGCTCGACCCAGCTCGCCAAAGTGCCCAACGTGCCATTTTCAACCCCAACTTCCAAATTCAACTGCGAAGCCCCCAAAATCAAAATCAAACAACACACATTCTCAATTAAGCCTAAACCCATTAGACCCATCCACTGGGGTACTCAGACTTCCCCCGGTTTGGCCAAAATTGGCCATTTAACGACTTTAGGCCTTAAGAATGACATCAAACGCTCCATCATTGGGTAAAGCACGTAATTTCGCACAATTTGGGTTACTTAGAGTTCACCCAACTAGACTCAACAACAATTAAGCACAACCCAACAATTTATGATCAATTTTAAGGTATGTAATTTGGGAAATCAACAATTTAGGCCATTAAGGCACGACATCGAAATCAAAACAGGCACACAAGCACACATGCATGATTTCAGAGAGGCCCAGCACACATCAACACAATTTATAACAATGCATTTGAGTTTAACCGTTAATTTAGAGTTTGGGGTTAAAAAAATCAACCTTTAATGTCGAATATATGAATCTGTAAAGCTAGGCGGCAAAGAATTCCACCCCGAACACGAGAATGACGACCAAAAAGCAAGAAAATGCAAAAATATAGGAAATTTTAAGTGCGAGTGTGATTGTATGAAGTTAAAAAGTGAAGAAATGTGAAGGAGCTTGAAAGTTTAAACATTTGGCCTTTTAAAACCGTTTAGTTCGTGCACTTTCGGCGATGTTAGTCGATCTTGCCGAACCACTCGGCGACACGCCAAGTGGTTACTTACCTTCTCGAGTTTTACAGGACCTCCAGTTAACTTAGGGGTCCAAACGACGGACAAAAGTCGGGCTTGCCGACCTGTTTGGCGATTCGCCGACTTGTCCATTGGCCCGCCGAGTTTTACAGACTCCAGCCTGATATTTTTGTTAGTCCAACGGCGGTCCAAGTCGGGCTCGCCGACTTCTTTGGCGAGGCGCCGACTGGAATTTTGGCTTGCCAACTGCATATTTCAAACACATTCCACTTGTTCACATGCACAATCAACATACGATTATTCCAAAAACAAAAAGAAAGCAAATAAAAATTTGGGTTGCCTCCCAAGCAGTGTCTTAGTTAACATCGTGGCACGACGCAAGTCCTCGCTCAAACTTCATTCTTGGGGTTTGCCATAGTGTCACTAGGCAATCCCCCTTATTTTCTCGAGTTTAAATGAGAAGAAATTTAACCCATTTGGGTCTCCAACTTCTTGATAAAGACGAAACGAGAAGTCACCGTCTAGTTAAGGGTCGATCCATCTTCCTTCATCTTCTTCAGAATTTTATCGAACCCTTCAACCTTGTTGAGAATACGAGAGAGAATATCCTCAAACCGACCACCCTTAGAATCTTTGAGCTTTTGACGCTCATAGGGAGGAACATACATATCTCTCTTTTTGTACAGTAATTCAAATTCCATAATCTTTTTGGCCAAATTCTGGTCCTTCTCTGCTCCTTGTTGGTCTTAGTCATGTGATTAAGGAGTTGGGCTACTATTGCATAGGGTTGTCGTATTAGACCACCTGGAGTAAGTTGATCAACCACTCTTCTGTTCTCAGGACCAAGAACTCTATAGAAGCAGTCCAGTAGCATATTATTTGGGATTCCATGAGTTGGGCATTGCAACAATAGTGTCTTAAATCTCAGCGACAACTCATGGATTGTCTCACCCTCCAATTGCTTGAAATTTAGGATGCTATCCCTAAGAATCATCATTTTTGAAGGAGGGTGGTCCACTTGGTTACCGTTGCTACAAGACAAGCTCATTTCCTTTGTTCAGCAAATAACACACAAAAACCAAAACTAAAAGTAAGTAGAATCAACTACGACTAAAATAAACAAAATTCATATTCACCAAAAGAATCTCAAACAACACATCTCCTCGGCAGCGGCGCCATTTTGATTAACGTTTCAAGGACACTTCATCCAATTCTAACTGTCAACAATCGCTAGTCAGTATAAAACCCAACTAAATGAGTTGGTGTCGAATCCCACAGGGAGCAGTACATGTTTAAGATTCAATAGGGAAGAATGAACATGATCAAATCAGTCATAGGAATGAAAATTATTGAATAAAGACAACATTCAAATAAGGGGGTGACACGAATGTCAAATGGGGGGTTTTGGTTTTGAAATTATCAACTACAAACAGCAACAAACAATATGAAATAACAATAATGAGACAGGTTCTTGGGATATGATTTGATTATAGGCTAGTATAGACAAATGGGTAATTGCAACTATTAGAAAATATCTAGATATTAGTGAGTAAGCTATGCTATAGAGGAGATAAACTTTCTCTCAAACAATTTACCCCGAATCATGTTGATTTCTCTCGAACATCAACAAGCATGCAAATTAAGAACAACCCACACCTTAGTCCATTCACTCTCTTGAGCTGAATATGTGGAAAATGGTTTAGGATTCACTCTCTCGAGCTGAACCCAGGTCAACCCAATACCTACAGACCATCAATTAAAAACCTTAGTTCTAAAACCTCTCTCTCTCGAGTAAGTCAAGAACATAAAGATAGAACTGCATTTGCAACTACAATTCTTAAATTAAACCACAATAAATGATTGAACTCACTTCTAAATAGCATTTAAACTAACAATTAGTAATACCCATAAGCTAAATCAGCCCATAATCACATAATTACACCCCAAAAATTGGGGTTTTAGCTAGACATTATAAAAAGATAAAAACAGTTACCAAATTGATTATCCATCAACTGGGTAAGTGTAGATTCGTCCTTACAATGCTCCAATTCGAAAAATCTCAAAGACCCACTTCCAAATTCTCAAAAGTGAAAAACTTGAATTCTTCAAAGCTTAGGAAAAACTAGAGAAAACTATCTCACAAGTTCAAAACTCAATAATAAACTAAAAACATATGAGCTAAGATACTAAACTAAATGTTCAAAAATGTATTTGTAGTCACCAAAAATATGCTACAAAGAGTCACTCAGCGAAATAAGTCGGCTCGCCGAACCACTCGATGAGCCACCCTTTGGTCACTTTCATCGCCCTTCTACCTTGGTATTCAGCATCCTCAAGGTCTGTAACTTTGGGCGATCTAACACTGCATCGCGAAACCACTCGGCAATCCTTCGACTGCTCCCTTCTCTCGTCAACTTGGTTCTTTCCTTTAGGGCTTGGCATACTGGAACTTTAGGCGGTCAAGTAGCTATTCAGTGACTCGCCAAGTTGACTTGGCGATCATCAGGCTTGTTTTTCTTCATTCTTTCGGCTCTCTTTGTTCCTTTTTGCAAATTAGTGTCCTTGCTTTGTTCCTCAATCCATATACCTGGAAATCAAGGGTTTTACATCAGTTATTGGCACAAAATAAGCA